>JAOVVB010000043.1:14841606-14867578 GCA_028570985.1 Heterobranchus longifilis
TGGTAGAATAATTATAAAGGTCTTGACTAAAACAACATGCATGAGGAATTACAAAGGAGTTTTCATTTTCTGCAATGAAAAAGTACTCTAACTAGTTACTTTTATCAGAAAGTATTGGTGTAATGTAACTGATTACTTTTTAATGACAGTAATTTTGTACTGAAATTAGTTACTTTAAAAAGTAACATTCCCCAACACTGGTGATTAATATGATCATGTACTGTAAAAGGTAATTGATAGAATCTCCGTTGGATGCAATTTCAACCATTTCAAACATTCCTGCTATCAATATACACACCCGATATGAAAAGACCTCTACATTGGCTTCCATTCAGACTCCACATCTGTCGCTTATATCTGCGTAGGCTCGATTCATCGCTGCTAACCCTCCTCTGCTTGTGAGCAGGTTTCCTATAGAATACCCCGCCATCCTTTTGCTCCCTCTGATTATAAAAGTCAACCGCTCAACACGTCAGGCTCTGTAAAACTATTATCACTATCTCTTTACCATTTATACTCTAAACCATTCTCATCATATTATCATATCATTATGATAAGAAGCTTTTTTTTTCTCCTGCTGTACTTCTGGAGGTATCAGCCTTGTAGCGTGTCAGTGATGGATTCTCTGCGAACTGCACTTCTCCCTGCAACCCTGGTTTCAATCTGACTTTGGGAGAAGTAATTATAGTAGTGTAGGAAGTCTGTTGAAATAGTGTATAATAAGTTTGACATTACTCAAGCCCCCAGCTGGTAGTGTAGTAGAAGCCAAATGTAATATTTCCTGAGAGGAAGAGATGAAGGGATTTGTACAAAGAGATACACCTAGTTTTGAATAAAAGAGGCACAAAATCCAGGCACACATAAGTGGATTACACTGCTTTAGCGTGAGGGAATCTAATTTTAATGGTACAAGAAACGGGTCGTGGTCGGCTCCGTCAGAAAAAACGAGAGAGCATGCCGGCTCATTATGTGGAGTTACTTTTTTTACTTTGACATTATGGGCGTTGAGGGAGTTGGGAACAGCCGTGTAATATTGCAGGAGGATTCTCGCCAACCTTTAGCCTTGGCTCTCTACTCGTTCTGCCTTGGGCAGTAAGCTTGTCTAAAACAGTGTGTGTCTGCGATACACATTGAGAAAGATTTCGTTGCTCTCATACTGTCAAGCTGGCTGTGTACTCAGATCTTCTCGACCCCATCGTCTTGTTACCCTTCAAGATCCGCTCTACTTTTTCAGGCTCGGCTTCTGTTTTAAACAAATAAACACCAGGGGTCAAGACCTGTCAAGGCTTGACCTCCTGTTTAGCCATCACTGATATCTAGAAAGCACACACACATTGTTAGGCTGAAAAACAAGGAAATATTAGAGCTGCTCATTAGGGCTTTAAATAGATGCCTGTATTGCTTCTGGTTTCGTTACAAATGTAGATTTTTTTTTTCTTCGGTAAAGATTTATGATGACAGCACTAGAGGTAAATGTATTTAAATGTTTTGGCATGAATAATATTCTTATTAAAAATGATGTTGGAATGTTTTCTATTTACAGTAAAGTGAGTTATATACTGGAATTTGCATAATAGCATGATAAATTTGTAACATTAACAAAAGATGAATATGAAAGCAACCATTTTTCAATATTTATTTATTAATGTACTGTATTTCAGTCTGTGCAGTCAAAAAGGACATGACTTCCGAGGTCCAAGTCAAGTCCTACAGTATAAAACTCTTAAGATGTCTCAAAAGAACATTTTTAGTCCTAGATTTAGTCCACTTCATTTGCTGTTGTAATAACCTCCACTCTTCTGGGGACCAGATTCCACTAGATTTCAAATTATGGCTGCGGGGATTTGTGATTATTCAGTCATGAGAGCACTGCTGAGGTTAGGCACTACTGTTGGTCTGGGTTGCTGTCGACATTCCAATTTGTTTTAAAAGTGATCAATAGGGTTGAAGTTAGAGTTTTGTGCAAAGCCTCTCAATTTCTTTCACTCCGACCTCGCTTTGTGTCATGCCGGAAACAGGTTTGCATGTTCCCGTAAAGAGGAAATAATAATACAGCATACAAAGATCTTATAGACAAACACCAATACAGGTACATAGATACATTATAGATACAATTTGCCAGGGAAGGTGGAGAAAAGAGCACCAGTCCAGGAGAAACACAGAGGCTCTCTTCCACCACCCAGGAATACCATGAGCATTGATCCTGGAGGAAGCTTTAGTTCCCAAGCAAGATCACTACCACATTTCGCCACCCTGACATAGTCAAGTGGTTCATCAAGGTCACAATGCCATGGGAAAAAGGAGATGGAAGCTGCCTTAGAACAGAAAAAGGTCCAGTGTTTAGACCTGGCTGCTGAGTTCAGGAAGGTTAGCTGGAAGACTTCTAGCTAACCAGTGGAAATCAGATGCTGAGGCTTAGCTGGGGTGTTAATCACATCCCTGGTGAGGGATGCTGGAGTGTTGGGAAGAAAATTCAGGCAGGCAACAAAAGAACTGGCAGAGGAGGATCGGAACAGGGCAGCTTTTGGCTGTGATGAAGGAGGAAGGACAAGTGTTGGGGAAAGATCATCTAACCCAAGGGCGAGCTAACACCCCCTTTAGCTCGCCCTTGGGTTAGATGCTCTTTCCACAACACTTGCATCCTGTTACCGCTCCATCACCAGGTGATGTTTCAGGTTTAAAGGAGCAAAACACTAAAGATTGGTCTTCCTGGCTAATGATCCTACAGCTGATACAGGCACTGATAGAGATGCAACAAGCATTTATACCCAGCAGGTGATACCAGATACCTGCATATTCACTAGAGAATTGTCTGCTACAGTTTTGTAGAAACTTGCATATGCGTGTCATGCTAAGGTGTATGTATTATTGACCATGTTGGAATTAAATCAAAGTGCACAAGTGCCGCAGTGGTAAAGTGCTCGTCCTATCATCCGGAGATCGCTGGTTCGGTTCCGGGGTGATGCTGTAATATGTGTGTGATGGTGTAACCTCTCGCAGCCAGAGGTCTAGAGAGAGCTGAGAGAGCTGATTGGCCGAGCTCTCTCAGAGGGGAGGGCTGAGAGGTACTTCGTGCTCCCACATTAATCACGGCTCTACAGCCAATCAGGGCGTCTGTGAGCTCGCGCAAGCGGAAGGAGCGGATAGCGCTGTCCTCAGAGTGTGTTAGTCGCCCCCAACTGTGCGTGAGCGAGCAGTTCGAACAGCCGGCTGGCGTCACGTGGTTCGGAGGAAACGCGGGAGAGTCTTCGGACCTCCCAACTGAGTGGTAGTAGTAGCCTTAATGTGGGAGCCCCCTAGTGACGGGGAGGAATTGGACACGACTAAATTAGGAAGAAAATCTGGGGAAAGAAATCCATGCATATGTACAGGATATAAACATTTTTACTTTAAATCTATAAAGACAGGCTATGTTGTATAGATCAGAGTGGTTTTAGACATACCTTTGTCCAACGGGGTTGGAAAGACACGAAGTTGGAAAAAAAGGGAAGCCTTCATGGTCATCTTTTGTCATCAACAAGACTGGGAACTGATGAGTGATTTGCATTCCAGTCCTCAAACTGTGAACTGTACATACAGTGTTTCATCAAGAAAATTTGGCTAAAGCTGATGACATACAAGTTAAGGGAGCCCTTTTTTTTTGGCTTTTACTAGTTTGAGCTTGAGAATTAATGGAATGTTAATGGAAGCTACATGCACAATATCTAAAGTGAGCAAATTAATTTTTTCTTAAACTGTGAAACCACACAGCGGCTTAATGGTTAGCACTATTGCCTTGCACCTCCAGGGTCAAGGTTCAATTCCCGTCCCTTTGTGCATGGAGTTTGCATGTTCTCCCCGTGCTAGGTGTGTTTCCTCCTGGTACTCAGGTTTACTCCGACATGCAGAGGCTAATTGGCATTCTCAAAATTGCCCATATTGTGTGAGTGTGTATATGTGTGTGTACCCTTGCCTCGTGCCCTAAGTGTCCTGGGATAGGCTCCAGGCCCCTCACGACCCTCTATATAGGATTAAGCGATATAGATGATAAGTGATGAGTGAAATCACCCACTTTTTTATAAATTGTAAAGGTGTAGTCAGTATTTTAGCAGAATTTAAAATTCAAGATGACAGTGTAAATGGAGACTTGAGTGGTTGATATATGGCGGACTCTGCCAGTCCCGCCCCTATGGGGGAACCCCCACTCCATATAATATTAATCCTATTTGAATAGTTTCAAATATATATTTTGAAGTGATTTCTTTGAAACACAATCGTCTTTAGATTTTAATTGCACAGCTGTGTCTTCAGGTCTCAGCCTATGAAGAGGCAGCGGTTGTCGCATAGTACCTCGCTGCGCCGCAGGAAGTTGCATGTGATGGAAGCTATGCTGAAAGAGCAGCGGAAGATGAGCCGTGCTGTGGAGGACACATGCAGAGAGGTGCGCCGTGTAATGCACCAGCAAAACTTCCTACAAGTACAAAGCCTGCAGCTCCAGGAGCGGATGATGAACTTGCTGGAGAAAATGATCCCATCCACAACCCACCTTCCAAACACACATACCTAAGTCTGACCTAGCCAGGATTTATGTGCTCCTCAAAAACTGATATTCAACTCTTCCACTTCCACTTCATGCTTCAGCAGAAAAGCTATTTAAATACACAATCCACAATCTCATCTCTTACTATCTTGATGACTAAAAAGTCTATTGAATTTGCCTTGGTACAAAACCCAGAATCACAATATACAGTAAAGGAACACAGAACTAATTAAAAAAGACACATGAAACTTGTTTACTGTTGCATCTTTGTAACATTGTTGAAGTATTGTTTAAGGATTTCAGATGTTACACTATGATTAATTATTCAGTATGTGTGTGTGTGTGTGTGTGTGTGTGTGTGTGTGTGCGTGTGCGCGCGCGTGTGTGTGGTTTTGAGGCTGTGATTTTATTTTGAAACTTCTGTAAACAATTATATAAACTGTTCTACTTGTTTGTCTGGTTAGTGTTTTATCATTTAAAGTATTAAATACCTGATTTTGATGTAATAGATGAACTAGTGGTTCTCAAAATGGTCATCTGGTGACTCCCAAAGGGTTCATGAAGCTTAGGCAGGGGTCTAAGTTACAATAATGAAGAATGACATCACTTTTCCTGTTCATGTGTATGGAGTTTCTCATTACAGATATCTTAGATTCAGTTGTAGATATCCACAATGTGGTTAGCGCTGTGCCCTCGCACCTCCAGGGTCGGGGTTTGTTTCCTACCCTGTGTATGTGTGTGTGGATGTTCTTCCTTTGCTTGGTGGGTTTCCTCCCACAGTCCAAAGACATGCATATTAGGTTAATTGGCATTCGCAAAATTGCCCTTAGTGTGCGTATGTGTGCCCTGTGATGGACTGGCACCCTAATCAGGGATAATCTCCAGGCCCTGTGAAGAATAAGTGCTATGGTGGATGAATGAATGAAAATCCACAATGTGAAATGTGAATATCTGCAACTAAATTATGACTATCTACACTGATCAGCCATACCATTATGACCACCTGCCTAATATTGACCTTTCGCCACCATAACAAGGATGCACTGTGTTCTGACACCTTTCTGTCACAACTAGCATTAACCTTTTCATCAATTTGATCTACACTAGTGCTTGTATTGGATTAGACTAAACAGGCCAACCTTCGCTCCCCATGTGCATCAGTAAGCTCTGGCCAGCCTTGCTTTCCTTGGATTACTTTTGGTACAGTAGGTCCTGACCACTGCAGACCAGGAACATCCCGCAAGACCTGCAGTTTTGGAGTTGCTCGGACCCAGTTCACTAGCCGTCACAAATTGGCCCTTGTCAAAGCCATTCAATTCTGTATTTGTGACCATTTTTTCTGCTTCCAACACATCAACGTCAGGAAAAAAGGTTCACTTGCTTCCTAATATATCCCACCCACTTCCAGTTGTCACTGTAAGAAGATATTGAAAATGTAGCTCCTGTGAGAAGGGCCAAATTGTAATGGCTCGACAACTTGGTCAGAGCAACTCCAAAACTGCAGCTCTTTTGGGGATGTTCCCAGGCTGCAGTGGTCAGGACATACCAAAAGTGATCCAGGGGGGGAAAAAAACGGTAAACTGGGAACCGGGTCATGGGTGGCCAAGGCTCACTGATGTACATGAGGAGTGAAGGCTGGCCTGATATTAGGTGGGTGGTCTTGTATGTTATGTCAGTGTACAAGTATATATCATCATATAAGTATATATACATAATTCCAGTTCAGTATATCTAATCATTTTGATTCATACACATTCACATTTCATTCAAACTTTCATAATTTCTACTGATTGTGTAAAGCTGCTTTGCAACAATGAAAATTGTTAAAAGCACTATAGAAATAAAATTGAATTGAAGATATCTCTCATTCCCCTTGATTAAGGGGATATTAATGTCTATAATGTCTTTTTAGATATCCTGGATCATGTTTTAACTAGCCAAAACTACATCATTGGTTGAAGTTGCTTGCCATACACGTGTTCACCGGAGCACATTGTCCGAGTCCTATAATGGGCGGGGCAATGCTCAGGGTCCTCCGCCCACGCGCGTATGGAGCCGTTGGTACACGCCCAACGCCTTCCACGTGATTCACAGAAGTCCAATAGACGCTAAGTATTTGTTCAAACGTTGAGTTTGATTGACGGCTCTCTCAGCGAATGGGAAGGGCTCGCTTGATTTCGCGATCGTTATGGTGCCATAGTGACTGAATGACGCTTTGTGTTGAGCACAATAGTGAATGGCAGTGGTTGTGTGTAAGAGGACAGAAGTGGAAAAGCTGAAACTTTGAAAATATGTTATGGTCTGTTATGCTCAGGTAAGTAAGTGAGCGGATATTCGTTGAGCTTTATTAGTTAAGAAACATTTAGAAATAAAGTGTAAAGTCTATAGTTTACGTTTTTGGACTTTGTTACTCAACGTTAATCTGTTCTAATCTTTCCGTAAACGCTGTAAACGGGCGATAAGTGTTCTGAAGTCTGGTTATGCCTTTGCATATAAGGCATACAAACTTGTTTTTAAAGTTTCTAACAAATAGAAAGGTGTTCAAAACTTGATTCTTCGCCTTCGCTTATTTTCCAAAAGGATCTGGGCAGAGTGAGATCTCATGCGCAGATGTTGCGTCTCCGAGTGCCAATGTTTTGACATGCTGCCTTAGAATAGCTGTTTTCCTTTACTCTGGCAAAATCTGATATATTTTATTATTACTTGATTCTGTTTTCTATAACACAACCTATTTAAGTTTAGAAAATCTCATTGCTCATTTCCTTTTGCTTTACAGTAGCTACATTGAGCAGCAGTAACACCCAAGTCTTTTGTTGTGATCTGGTCGAATCTCAGAGCCAGACATGAGAGCTCTAGAGCCAGCTGGAGGCGTGAGGAGATCTCTGGACTTCTCTCCAGCCCCAACAGTTCGCAGGGTGGAGATCGAGCGTGGGAAAGCTGGATACGGGTTCACCGTTATTGGCCAAGCTCCCTGTGTCCTGAGTGGAATCATGAAAGGAAGCCCAGCTCATGAGGCAGGCTTAAAGCCTGGCGACTCTGTTCTAAGTGTGAACGGCACCGATGTGTCAGGAGCCTCGCATGAAAATGTGGTGGAGCTCATCGGTTCATCATTACGCCTGCTCAGTTTGCTTGTCTCATCAGATGACAGACGTTCTGTAAATTGTGTTTCAAATTTCCTGGCTTCTCAGGGTAAACAAAAAGAAACATGGTCAACTCCAGGACAGATGGAATCTTATGAGGAATTTAGAGGGGAGTCAGTGGCCAGTTTTAATACCGTTTTGGACATTTCAGGTCAGGCTTGTACGAATGCATCAAAAAAACAACCTAAACAGAGACCCAGATCTGAACCAGATATGTCTTATTGGTCTTATCGAAGTCTGTCAAAACACAACCCGCATGTACTTGATCAGGAGGAACCATCTCGTGTTGTGAGTAAAGACTCGGTTTTCTCAGACTTTCAGAGTCAGCATGATATTTTACCTGACTCCAGTGCTCTAAACGTGGGAATGGTGGTAGGATACATAAACTCCATAGAATTGGATCTAGAAATTTCCCGCTCTGAAGAGGAAACCTTACGAGTCATTCGGGAATGCATCACTCGAATTGCGACTGAGCAGAAAACCCATTACCTGGTCATGATGAAGGTCAAGTGCAATTGTGTGCAGCTTTGTGATGACAGGGACGTAGTTTTGGCTGCGTACCCTGCCGAGAACCTGGTCTTGTGTGCAGTATGTACCGAAGACAATAGGTTTTTTGGTCTTGTCTCAAAGGAGGTGGCAAAAACCGATTCAAAAAAAGCAGAGCAAAGCAGTTGCATAAAGACATCATGTCATGTCTTTATCATAGACCCAGAACTCTGTGACCACGATGAGCATAAAAGCATCTCTGATCACTTTGGCTTCTCGTGCACTGCTGACCCAGACACCCAGGGTTGTCTGGAGTTTCCCCACACACCATTTTCAATGTTAAATTTTGTGTCAGTCCTCTACACTGACTTGGGAGACCATATTGAGAAACTTAGACTCAAACTGGACATTGAGGATTGTGACGCGCAGTCAAGCGCACGAAACAGTGGCAGTGGTGACAGCGGGATTGAAAACGTGTCTCCAGAGGATCAGGAAAGCTTTGCTGATAGGTGGAGTCTTACATCTCCAAACAGTTCCCATACAATGTGGGATAAACCACGTCCATGCATTTCCCAGCAGAGCAATGGGCCAACCCTAAGGCCAGAGCGTAAATGCCTTCTTGCGGCACCATTCCCTGATATTTCCACTCCACAAAAAACTGCACCTACCGGAGAAGGGGTTTCAGGTAGTGCTCCAGTGAGTTTCATTTCTCAGTGTAAGCCATCACAACTGTCTGAAAATAAGACCAAACGGAGAGGAAGTCAGCGCTGGCCCTCTGTTAGCATCCGTGCTCGCTGGCAGAAACCACGGCCTACCAGCTTTGACAGCCTGGCTGGCTGCGATACCAGTGGACACAAAGCTAAAAACAGCACTTTACCACCTGCCATGGAACAAATCCCTCCACTGAGGTACAGAACACCTGGTGACCTCGCGTATGATCTGACCTTAAAACTGTTTAGCAGTGGATCCAAGAATAAGGATGGAGAAAACAAGGTAACAACACTCGTTTGGATTTTAGATGCTTTTCATAGATAAACTTTGAAAACGTAAGCGTGTCCTCTACCTCTAGTAGCATTAAACCCTTTGACCCATTTGTCCATTAAATCTTACTAGATAAACAGTGCTTATATGTATAAAAGTATATCGATCAATTGACCCGAATACAAGGTGAAGTACTGAGGTTACACTCTAAATCTTCCATTTTTTCCCCCTATACACCAGTTTTATTTGTACAAAAGCAAGTTAAAACCAAGCACTCAAGCTAAACTAGGTCTTTGTCATGAGGCTGGCAGTCTTTTATGTAGCAGACTAATTTGCACTCTAAATCATGATCTGTAGAACAGATGGTGTTACATGGTTGGGGCACAGCAGATGGAGCTGTTGTGTTGATTAGTGGAGTCCAACGTGATTATGCCAGACAGATCAGTCGGAAGGCAGTTATGGTTGGTTTAGATTCAAGAGAGTCACCTGGCAGCACTCAGCTAATTGATCTAATAAGTATTGTGTTTAGGCTAATTTACTTCAGTCTTCAGTCTTTATTTATCACGGTTTGTGCATTAGTTTGATTATGCGCTATAAAATGTAATTGTCCACATTATATAAAGCCCCCCCCCCCAACATTAATCATGTTGGACCCCTTTAATTTGATTTCAGACTGATATAAAAGGCTCGCCAAACTTAAAACGCTTCGGGAACATTTCCATAATAACAACATATTTTTAACCTAACGCTAAAGCAATGCTAAGATTCACATGGTTAATTCACATGGTTCTTGCATCTGTTTCGAGGGAACCCAGTGTTCACATGGAAAGGAAATTACAGGTCTGTGTGGTATGTGTGATATCATTGCCATTCCTTTAAAGCATGTGTTCATCAGATGACTTCTCTTGGTTATCCCACAAGTCATGAAAAAATTATGAGGATAAACAATGCAAGCCGATGAGTCTGTATGGTGCTTGTCCTGGGCCCCCAATTTTTTTTTTTTTGCTGCACTGCTGAAATTACATGAAATATATTATTTAAAAAATCCGATCAATCCATATATACCACAGCGATCAAAATTTTTTGAACTTCTGGACAAGCCTTCAAATTCATTCCACCAGGATAAATTGTCAAGCCTATAAATAAAAGGCTCATTGAAGATGCTACTACATTTACAGCATTTGGCAGCTATCTTTATCCAGAGCAGGTTCTTTTTTTCCCCCTCATTATACATTTGAGGGCTTTGCTCAAGGTCCCAACTGGGGTAACTTGGTGGTTGTGGGACTTTCCTGGGACTTTCCGAACTGTAGACCCGTCACCCATGCCTAAATCAATGAGCTATTCCTGATCTAGTATCAGCTGGAAAACATAAACATATGATGTTTAATAAATAAATAAATAAATCACATTGCAGTTATTTAGACACATTTTAAGATTGTGATTTAAACTGTGATATGTAACTATTAAATGTACCTTTTAGTATTCAATCATATTTATGTGATTGTATTAAAGTGAACAAAAAACGCTGAATAATCTTTTAATGAATGCAATTTGCAATTATTAAAAAATAATTTGTATCTTTAAGTTTACAATAAATAGTTTGAAATGGGGAAACATTTGCAAACACAAATGCCTAGAAAAAGAAGGATACATTTTTGCATACTTTGCTTCTGAGGTTTTTTTAATAACATGCTTTCCTAATTAATACCCTTAAAATAAGATTTTACTTAATTACAAATGCATCTTCTCAAGACGTTCTTATTAATAAAGCATAATAAATAACTATATAAAAAAAATGCTGCAAATATATGTCATGTTGGTTATTATCTCTCCTTAGGGCTACAGATTTTGGGGTCTCACTAGAGGAAGGTCATCTGTTCGACAAACTTCAACTCGCACCAACCGACTCAGTCTGGCTCGTTCACTTGATGACCTTGAGGTATGGTTTTTCTTTAAATTTTGCATTGTAATCTTCATAATAACCATGCAGTTTCCTATGGTTTACATTTGAATCCTCAAAACCTAAAATTCTTATGTCTGCTCGTCTCCGTGTTTTCTCTTCGTTTTTAGTCAACAAGCCATTTGTTGAGATCTGCATATGAGATCTGCAATCCTAGGCACTCAAACTTTAGGTCTATGCTTTTATCCTTTAGTAATGACTGGTTTATTATACAGCCAACGCTGCTAAACAAAACACATACTTTCCCATAGTGTGGGTGCACTTATGTCTACAGCAAAGCTATTCAACAATATTTTTCCACGGCCTACACATAAGCTGATGTTATTAGACAAGTGACTCTGCTTTCCTTTCCAAATTATCTTCAGCAGTACAGCTCAGCTTTTCTCAACATGCCTCATATCCGAATCAAGACAGTGTGTTTTGTCTGTGGTGTTTGGATCATAGTCACAGAGTTGGAGGAGGAGTGATTGTTGTTTTTTTTATCTATGTAGATGAAGACCAAATACTGTTATATTTCACACATGCCACTACACATCACCACCGTGATATCATTAGGATCCCCAACCACAAAACATAAACAATGTCCGCAGCTTCTCAGACAGTGATGTCAGGTATGAAACACTGCTGAGTTTAAGTTGTTCTGGGTAAAAACAGGTAAACAACCCTCTGGTTTATGACCTGTGTCTCAGTATGTCACTGCCACTAACCACCATCACCACAACAACAACAATAATAATAATAATAATAATAATAATATTAATGCTAGTTGTAGTATGTCTCTTTCATATAGACAAATAAATAAGATATAACGCTTATACTGGGTAGTGTCTCACCGGGCCTGGAGAACTTAGGGCACAAGGTAGGTACACCTCAGAGGGCACAAGCTCCGATGCACTCACATACCCAATCATACACTACTCGTAATTTTGAAACAACAATTAATCGACTGAAGGAAACTAAAGTACCTGCAGGAAACAAAGCAAATACAAGAAGAACATCCAAACTCCATGCACAAAGACTGGAACCACCATATTGCAAAATGAGAGAGCAGATATACAATATATGTAATTGTGTAATAAATGTCATTGTGTAATAAAAGAGTAAGATATTTCTCCTTACATGCACAGTGGGTTCAGAAGTCTGAGACTGTAATTGTACATATTGTACATAAAAAAGTACATATTTTAAATATTTACATTAAGTTCATACTTTTCGTTTTTGGCATGTTCCCCTTTTGCTTTATTGACTGGATTCGCTCAGGTTGGCACAGACTCCACACATTTGTTTAAAAGCTTGTGATCCATTTTAGATAAAATCCAATATCTGAACACATGCTTTAATACACACAACGAATATATTATGGCCTGGTGTAGCTTTTTCTTAGACATTTTTACATAATGTCTGTTTTACTGCAATAATTTTTAAACACATAAGTCTATTTAATGAGTTTCAAATATTATTTATGGATTATTTTTAAATCGTTTACTTGAATGGAAATTCTGCGCTTAATTTAAATATGTTGATTTAAATAGGAACCCAGAAATTGTGCGGAATCTCAACTTAAATATGGTCAATTATTTGCTTTGTACATATTTAAAAATTCAAAAATCTTATATTTATTTCCGGTATAAAATTGAAAAACATCTGAAATTTCACTTCACTTCGGAAACCACTGTGTGCATTAAAAGATTAGAGTTTTTGTTTCAGGCGTATAAAGTTATAGATATGTGCATAGGATTTCTGACCTTATTAAATCAGGCTGTCAGTCTGTTGCTCTGCGAAAGTTTTGTACAAAACTAGAACGCTGCTTCAAACCTTAATTTGCTATATTAATTCTTTCTAGGCCATTCTGAGCAGTTTTTATGAAATAGTCAAATGCTTGAGGTTTAAAGTGGAAAAGATTGTCATTTCTCCAAGTGTGAAATCTGAGACCGGCAAGAGTTTTCCTGGAATTGGAGACTGCTGTTTCATGGACCTAATGCCCTTCTGGTGGTTGGGCGAGCTGGAAAGTGTGGTTATGAGAACATCATACTGGTGGTCACCAGGAGAAAAGCAGCTTCAAGGGAGAAAGAAAAAGAAAGACAAAGAACCAGACTAAAAGAGACTTGCTAAAACTAGAATGCTTGCTACAACTAGAATGTGTCATGTAAGCATGGTATTTGTTGGATTGCCAGATAAGGTCAGATTCAATGACTGTTCAACTTATTTCTCCAGTTTACACCACAATTTCATGCTAAATTAAATTGTCCAGAACAATCATTTAAATAAGTTTAATAATCAGATTTAGCAACTCTGAGTAAACAAAATTGCAGTAAATTGTTTGCAGACACAATTCCTTTAATGATTAACCTTACCCTTACACAGCAAATTCCCCAGTGATGAATTAACACCCAGCAGCATTTATATGTTGGACTCATATCAACTCTGAAAGACTGGCGATTTTACTGTGTACCTTTTGATGTTAGTGGAACTCATTTTGCTGTAAAGTGTAGAAACTTTGTCAAGACTTTGTGAAATCCTCCCCATTAGTTTACAAAATACATACAACGCATACAATGATTTACATTGTGTCGCATATGCTAAGAACTATAAGTTGTAAACATATATAGATTTTTTTCTGATTACTTGCATAAATGCAATCCAATTTGCAATTTGGAGGATTTAATGCCACCCACTTGTTTTTTTTTTTTTTTTAAATATGTAGGGAAATTGCCCTCTCAGATAAGCGTACATCAAGCAAATAAAACAGCTTTTTTTTTTTTTTAACATCAAAGGAGATTGATGAAATTACTGGAATTAAGTTAAGTACTGTCCAATGTATTAGTAGAAAGAAATGTGGTGAAAGAAATGTGTTCAGAAAAAAAATATCATGAATGACCGTGGGAGATCACTTAAACACATGGTGAAGGTGCATCATGAAAAATGTATTAGATATCACAGCTATGTTTAATAGTGAAAGTAAGGGTATTTCCACATGCACAGTGAGATGTGAACTCACTGGGACGTATTGGGACGACACAGCTGTGTGGCCTTAAGAAATCTACTTGTTAGTAAGACTTATCAGAAATAAAGCTTCAATGTTTTAAGGAACATAAAAATTGGGCTTTAGAACAATGGAAGAAACATCATGAGGTCTGATGAGTCTCGACTGACCCTATTCCAGAGCGATGATGCGTCAGGGTAAGAATGGAAGCGATGCGCACATCATGCATAGCGCGCACTCTAAAAGCTTCTGTACAAGCTTCTGGAGGTCTGGTATGATCTGGGTTGTTTCATTTGATCAGCTCTAGGCTCATAAATGTTATGTAACAAGAAACTGACGTAAGTTGACTTCCTGAATGTATTGAAGCAATCAGATCGGTAGATTTATTCTATTGTTCTTCCTTGATGGCTTGGACATATGCCTGGACTCAAATTGTGAAACAGTAGTTCTGGGAGCATGAGGAATCATTGTCACACATGAATTAGCCATCACATTGTGATGTAATCAAAGCAGCTGAACTGAATATTCAGGTGTGTGACGTTTTTTAGCCAGGAAATGTAATTGAACACACCCTGAATAATCAAGCATGGGAGTTCTTAACCAGTATTGACTCCTACGTGTGTGTCATTACAAGGGCTTTTGGGGAAATCAGCACACTTTCACACAAGTGGTACAACTTCAGAAGGCTCTGGAAATGGCTTGTTGACTTCTGCCGTTGTGTTCTGAGCAAATATTTGGTGACTTGCCACATTTAGGTACATGGTAAAGAATTGCTGTGAACCGTAGAGGAGATTTCACATACACGAGCAAGAGGGTAAAACACGACAGATCAAATATGTTCGTGGTTGTAATGCCAAAGTCATTTCTCCGGTTTCCTCCTAAATCAGCGTGACATATACTTTTGCACTGGCCTGCAGGAAAGAGAGGCTTTTCTTACAGTGGGAGGAGAAAGTACTCTGAAGTAGAGCGAGTGACTGAAAAGAATGAAAAGAGGGAGCATGGAAAGAGGGAGGGAGCGTTAGGGAGAGCAAGAGGGTAAGAGAGAGTGAGAGTTGCAAGAGTTTTTAGATGCAGGGAAAAAACGCTTCAGCTTCATTTTCTGAGCATGTAGCCGTGTGGACCTATTTATTTATGCTGGGTGTCTAAGGAAGCACTGACGACACACATACACACACACACATGGAGCCACCTTTAACTCTTCATGCTCCAACAGTAAGTGCTATTTATTTCTTTGCTGTCTCTGTGCATCTGTTTCACTTGAAATGTTCTCTTTTGGCATCATTATGTCCCTTTAAAATTGTCTTTTTAGTAAGCTGTGTGTACTTGATGTGACTGCACTACTCACTGAAATGTTAGAGCTGTACTTCTGAGCGGCTTTGCTAGATGGAATCAGCTCTGTAATGAGATGGTGGAGTAAGCCAAAACTAAAGCTGAATTTTCCATCAGCCTGTCTACAATAATTGCAGTTTGGGTTTTGAATCAGGTGTCTGATTAGGCATCAGTCTGCTCTCACATATAATGAACGAAAGAAAAGTTTAAGAATGTTCAGTGTCTTCACTCCATAAACCTTTTACTTACAAAAGTTTGGGTTGAGTTGACAGTGAATGTTTTTTGTGTGTGTACTTGAGAAACACACTGAATAGTAGCAGTTGGCTTCTGGATGATTGGACTTCCTGGTGTATTTTAGTTGACTCTGAGCTGGAAACCCTAAACCACAATGTTGTGTAAGGAGTGACTAACTATCAGCGAAAATGGCTTGATGAGGCCCAGCTGTTATTTTGATAGGAAGTTCTGGATTTAAAAAAATTCATATTTATGATATTTATCTTCATTGTCATAATTAAAGTGTATATATTCGTCTGATGTAAAATTTAAGCACACAACATACATAATAATAAACAGCAGGTTCCAGAAGACCAAGAATAAAATTTGTTTGTGTTCTCTTTTCGATTTAATAAAATGAAATTGTATAATAAATTATAATTTAATTAATTAATTATAGATTATATTATTGAAAACAGCCACATTTCAAAATAGAATCTTTGAAATATTTACGTGATTTTCAGACATTCTTTGTATTTTGTGCTTTTATGAAAATGCAAGTTGGCATGAACTTCTGATCTGGTTTAGATCATATCAGTCGGAAGGTCATTCAGACACATGCTTCAACAGAAGCGATTAATCATGTGAAAAATCTGACCATGTGTGTATTTAATATAACAGATTTAACCTACTGCAGTATCTTCACTTCATTTGTTTTACATATTTAAAATGTTTAAAAGTCACAGATTTCTAATGTTTTTTTTTTACCCCACTGTAAAATGATTTTTAAAAAAATCACAATTGTAAAACTAGGCTAGGTTAAACAAAATACATACATTACAAACTATATAATAGTTTTAGTAAATCATGCATGAAATAAAATTTTCCCCTGTTTTTTCTTTTTTTTTTCATTTTAGTAAATGCAGAAACATTTAATTTATTAAAGTTCTTTTAAACTTTTCGGCACAGTAAAGAACCACAATTTATAATACTGTAATGAAAAACCCAAAATTAACTCCATTATAATATCATCAGTTGCATGCACAGCATTGTAGTGCAGAAGAGTCTGCTTTTCATTTCATGTGGTATCCAGAGATTATTTATTGCATTTCTAAAATTTCTTCACTAGTTAAAGAGGAGATTTCTAAGACAGCAAAGGCAATTTCCTCTCTATGTGTAAGTATGATAGTTGGCTCATGTGCTGCTATCGCTTTATAAGCATTTGCATGTTTTTAGTCTTTGAACTGCTGCAACCGGGGAATAGGAAGCTATTAGCGACGTATTTTTTCCCAGAAGACCTACTTATTGCCTTCCTTTTACAGCCAGAGCAGGCATGACGGACTAGCTGTATTTGTGCCAGCCCCTCTAAAAAAGATGCTTCAGTTAACATTTAGAAGAGTTACAAGATGAAGTAGTTGTATTGAAGAGTTACATTAGATGTATAGAATAGAGCGAGCAAAACAGAAGAAACTCTTTTTATGTTGCAGAGAAGATCTTTTCTTTATTTTTACACATAGACTTCATTGAAACATTTAAACCAGTTGGTTTAGTGCTCATGCGTCGTCAAAGGGAGTTATTTTTGTCAAGAAAGAGCTGTGCTCATGTGTAATTATGAGCATCAGGTTTCAGTTAGAAAGACCACTGGTTCAGTACAAAGCGGAGAGAAAACTTTTGAAAGTGTGGTTGGGTGGGGTCATGGCTAAAGCTCAGATAATGACTGATGCACAGCCTGCAGGGGTGAAGAGAGCTGTACTCATCCCTTTACTTATCCTGCAATGGAGAAATAGTGGGTTGTTTACTGCGTATGATTCCCAAATACAAATGCTTTGCTTTTAAAATATTTCCAGGAGGTAAAAGCCATAGATTTAGAACCCCTGAAAATATCAGAGTGGTGTTTTTCTAACTAAAATTCCAATTTTTATTGTAAACAAGTGATATATTGTTCTAATATAGACTTTCTATAAAATAAATGATTAATAATTCAATTGGAACGTTTGTAATCGTATTAGATAGTGCTTACACCGTGGAATCCTCAGTTCTGTCGCTTTCCTCTCCTGCTTTTTACAGTGTAGCCTTGAACTAGGCTATCATAAAATAAGCTATGAAATACACATTATTGTCACCAAATGAGCCTGAGCCCTATAAAACTTTAAGGGCACAGCTGTAATGCCTCAGCTGAGAGAAGGTGTGTGTGGATACATATTATACATGTTAAATCTCTTTAAAAAAAAAAAAAAGCTTCACAGTAGCAAGTTTATAAGTTTACATTTTTCTGCTATATAACAACGATAAAATAGAACGAGTGCCTTAATATAAATCTGATGTTTAAATTGAAACTGGAACTATTGTCAGAGCTAAAGTTCTAGAAATTGAATACACAACTTACATGTGCTGTATCTTTAATACATCTTAGATATATCTTTAATTACATGATACATTTGAGGGTTATGGGTATTTCTCAAGGGCCCAACAGAGGCAGCTTAATGGTTTTTGGGTTTTGAACCTAGGACTTTCTGGACCATAGTTCAACACCTTAATGGAATGGATCTGTTTTAGCTATGTACCATAACGTGACCAGAATCAATGATTCCTGAAACCCTAGTTCTCTCTAGAACTTGGTGTAGAAGCTGGTGTATTCTCTATCTATCAATAACTGGAGTTTTTTGTTTATCAGGTGATCCATGCTCTGTTTTATGTAGGGAAAATCTGTAGTTAAATAATGTGATCATAGTTTTGTGATCCAAACTAGCCATTTTTTACTGGAAGGGAATTTTATCTGCTGAGGACATCTAACCCCCAAAACTTTGTTTTTGCAAGGTGATGAGTACAGGGTTAATTTTTTTTCTCTTCTTTTTTCTTTCTTTTTTAACAGCATCTATTTTAACCAACTCTTCCAGCAATTATGGGATGATAGATGCTTTGAAACTTCTTAGAATTTTAGTTGCTATGGATTACATCACCTAAATACTGTCTTTATGGGAGACCAGAGAAAGAAGGGAAAAAGTAAACCAATACATAAAATCCCACAAGCTGGTATAAAGTTGCCTGATTTTAATTTTGCATATGCTGTATTTTCCTTCTTAAACACTCAAATAAGCTGACACTGAAAAAAGCTTCAAAGTCATATTGGTTTTTAATTAGTTTATGTAGTACTGTATACTATGTACAATTTACTAAATAGAGCTTTAAAAGACAGCATAACGTATCCAGAGTGTTCAGTTGAGTTATTTATGCCCAATCATTAAATTTCTACTTTCTCCATTTATCTTCTCTACAGTATATGTGAAGAAAACTTTGTACATGTGGCTGCATTCCTAAACTGTGAACGAGGCCAAGGTCGTATGCCTTGCTATAGTCATACCACTGTTTCAGGAGGGACTCTCTATGTCATTTTTCTCTTATCAGTCTGTCCCTTCCCTCTCCAGCTTGTCCAGAGGAAGTCTCCTCTGAGGTCTCTGATGTTATTTTCAGGCAGTTTGTTGTCTGCTAGAGATAGGAAGGATAGATTTGTTTACCTCCCTTGTAAAGGACTGTTTTTTTCAGCCTCTTGCTCTTCTGCTGCTTCGCTGTAAGAAGTTCAAGGTTTCTTCGATCTTGTGTCACACCCCAGACACAAACATTCATGCACACACAGTAGCCCAAATAAAACTCATGCACTGTATATGACAGGGGTTTGCTAACGTGGACTTCCTTCGGTTAGTGAGCAAAGTGTTTTTGCCCCCAGCTGGAACTACTCTGAAAAATGACAGAAAACCACACCCACAGCTTAGTTTATCATATACAAATGATATGCATGTGTACGTAGAGCTGTTAGAGAGAATTAACACCAAAAACCATGCATGATCGCACGTACACGTACACAAACAAGTTGTCATAATGTAGAGAGGACATGGTGCTATAGCAACAGATGGAAACACATTTCCCACCATGAAATCTACAAATACAGCTGAGCCTAAGTTTGGATTTTGTCTAAAACAGAGAAAACACGCTAATGTAATCTATGTCTCCTGGATCAGCCTGGGAACGGCCCACCCAAATGGAACCACACTAACACAAATACAATGAAACGAAATTTAACCTTCATCATGCACAATTTCGCACACTTCCTTGTAAGATCAGTACGGAACTGAGTTGGAAAAGACTGTCTGCGCAAAAACCCAGTTTGGCATATCATTTGCTCAATGTGATACAATCCTGGAAATGTCTCATATCACAGCGTAGCGATGACTACAGAGAATCCTTTCTCTGCTCTACAGTGACGTCATATTTTTGGGGGCTGAGTAAACTTGTTTAGACATGGCTCATCATGTCTGTGTGTGTGTGTGTGTGTGTGTGTGTCTGCTGTCCCATCCTGGGCAGAGAACCTTAAGGAGTGCTCACACAGGCACATGTGTATACACAATCTGTCTGCCGAAAAATCTTAACAAATAATGACTGACGCCAAGAAACGTTTTAAAAAGCGACTTTTTTCGTTCCGAAGAGCACGTCGCCACATAGTGGTAAGTTGGGTTCCGTATTTCACTCTTTTATACTTGGCTTGGGTTTGTTAGATCAGCTGTTTTGCTCATTAGATGTCTCACTCGTTCTCTCCCACATGGAGCAGCTGTGGTGGGGAGCTTTGCCTCGGCTCAGCAGGATTTCAGAAGGAGAAGTATTTCACGCTTCATTCTGCTTCCACTGCTGTGTTCTTGGAAGTTTGTCTCCTCACCTTACACGCTGTTTTCTCATGGCTATAGCTCCGTGCGATCCATCCAGGTTAAACATGCTAAGACATGCCAAGAAATTTTGTTTAGGTCTGGTGCTCGTCTCCTGTAACATTGTTTTAAAGTTTAGACAGAACAAATGGCTTTCTATGTTTTGTATGGGCGTTTTTGTCTTTTGTTGACAACAACTGTCAGAATGATTATTGCTGGATCTTATAACTGAAGTGCGAGAAAGATTTGTTTTTGATCGTAAAGCACTAACAGATTATGACTGACAGTAACTCAAGCATATCCAACTATATCAGTCATAGCCTATATATCATATAGCCTAGGTGTGGTGCAGTCTGTTTGCAAAGTGTTGAACAAAGGTGTGAGCAGTCTCTTGAAAAGGAAATGGCTCTGACAGGTGTGTGTAGGCATCACTAAAGAGGAATGGGATTGCTTGAGGCTTCAGATAGGAGGCAGTAATACTTTATATTAGTAAGCGGAGAGTGTGTAGTCCTCGGTGCAAATGTGACATTCATATGTGGATGGGAAGGAAGAGCAGCTTTGGGCTGAATTGGGTACAAAGCAATAGTCACGCTTTCATGTGGGTTTTATGGGACAGGAGGAACAACAGAATCATTCTGTCTAAAAGCTTTTGTTGTGGCAATTTTCAGTAGACCAGTTCAAATTATGTCTCTTTTAAGTCTGAAAATAATAACGATCCAAAGCCAGATATGCGCCATGTTTGTCTTTGATTTTTTTTTTTTCTCCCTTCCTCCTGTCTGAGTCAGATTTGTTGGTTATTCATTGTGGGTTGTCTGAAACGCATCTGCAAACTGAACACGGACACACATTTTAAACCCTGCCATTGAGTCTGGTAACCATCTTCTGCTCCTGCTAAAACTAAAACCTTTTTCCTGTGTAATAACAAACTTCCTCGTGGTACTCCAGGATATATTTAACCTGCATAGACTGGATTGTGCATCATTAGTGGCTGCAATGTCTGTGGTATAAAATATTATTCTTCCATTCGAGGATGCTTGGGTGGTGGCACCAGTTGCCGAGCTACTTCTCCTGTAAGTCATGGCAATGTTTTCCTCCTGCATGCTGCTTCTTTTCCTCCCTCTGTTTCCCATTACCAGCCTCCTGTCTCACTCACTCCCTCCCTCTCACCCTCCAACTGAACCGCAAAGCGGCTGCCTTGGAGCCGACTATGGTTCCCTATGGTACTGGAGTGGCTTGGCCGGGACTATACCATTTGTTTGACCAGGGAGCTTAGCTAGCAAACCTAAACTTTAAATAAGAAACAGCTGCTTGATGTATCTCTTGGAAGAAATAAATACATAATTTAAAACTTTTCTTCTACCTGAAGCATAAATCTTGTTATTAAAGTTTAATAAATTTAACCTGAGCTGTACTTCCCAAGTCTCGAGTTGCTTTGTAACTCTGTGTAGACATCTTTTGAGTGGAGCAAGGGTACTGGCTTAGCCTGCAACCTAAAGCTTATTCATGCTTTTGGTGCCATGAAACCTTGTGGGATTTGGAGTCTGTGTTCCTGTCTGCTCTGTAGGATTTCCTCAAAAGTGTTCTTGGACTAAGCTGTGGTTAAAAACAGCCATTGTACCAAGGTTTGTAAATGTATTTTTCCGATGCAGTTATAGCCTTTTTTCTTCTAGAATTATTACTACTATGTAAAGCTCCAGACCATATTTTTTGATTATGGTGGTTTTCTTGACCAGACTTACTCGCTTAATAAAATGGTTGTAGACCTTTCTTTAACAAAGCATCTCATGTGGACACTTTTAAAATCAGTTACATGCATCCTGCTATTCTAAATTATTGTAACTAATTCATGTAAACTATGTAAATCATGTAAACAGTGATATCCTAAATCACATTGAAGCAATTTTAGCGACTTTAGCACAATAATCAGATTATACAGTATACAGTATGTTGTTCTTTTATCTGATAACTGTTATCTGCATTCATGCATCTGCGCAAACCGCCAGATAGTGAGTATCTGGTATAGAGAGTATAGTGAGTATCTACTGTTAAACCAGAGTTTGTCTTATTACAAGTTTATTTGAGCTAATGGTTTGTTAGTTGTGATAGTTGCTACTAAAAGTTTCAGATTATCTCATTATTTACTCATGTAGTAATTTAGTAATCAGGCAAAGATAAGATAAACATGCCTTTAGCTCCAAAATCCTAATTTTTTTGCAGACAAAATTTATCCATTTGGGTAACCAGACGACCTCATGCCGCTACACTGATGTAAACTCGGTCTCTGGATACAAGAAACTTAAGTTAGCTGAGCTTTACTAGCTTTATCTGATACGGATGACTAAACAAGTTACTGACTCTGGTTGACTCATAGTCTTTGATGGCATCAGGTTTAGAGGACGAAGGGTTTGGATTAGCGGGAAATGAGAAAAAAAGTCAGATATTTGTTTTAGTCCATCAGTTGTTGATTCCATAGCAAACATTAGCTACGTTTGGCTAGCTAGCCAGCTAAGCTATGTCACACATGCTACTTAGCATGCTATGGGGAGAGTTTCAAAGGCTGCTAAGATTATAAATTTACATGAGAAAAACAAGTAATCTGTTCTGTTGTTTTGTAATTTACTTCACCAACTGCTTGTCTGCATCCAAGTACAGTCACTGTGGACAGATCACAAAAGTGATGCATGTGATAGTACAACAGGGCTGTGTTCAATAACAAGAGCACTTGTAAATGTTTGCAAATACATGACAGTTGAATGGACTAATGAACTATCCTGTCCATGTTCGTAAGATCTCGAATGCAGTCCATCACATGCGCTTCTGTACTCCCGTGCCAGGCAGACGCAGCAGAGAAGAGAGTACTAGAAGATTAAAGATCGTTGCATGCTTGTTGTTGTATTTGCGGGAAGATCGCCACTGGCAACTGTCTGGATAAAAACTAAGCGCAAATTAAAAACATTAGGTGCATTGGCGACTATTTCGGGTTGCCATCTGGAACACTGTGTTCACATCAAATTATTTCCAGAATCAAATGTTCTTTTCAGCAGTATCACATTGTAGTGGAGTAAGATACAGTATATTTTACTGCATCTTCTTAATAAATGCAGTGTTACTGTTATAGGCGCCAGATTCACTGAGTGATTACTGGAGATGAACGGATTAATTTTCTCGAGCAAGTGATGTCTGTTTCAGGTTGATTTAGACACAAAGTAGCACTTTTAGTCTTGAATACTTCTTTAAAACATTTTCTTTATTTACCATTCAACTCGAGACCATGTTTTTATGATTTTAAATAACATTAACCAGCTTTTGTTTTTAAGACGTGTTAACACAGAGACCCATTGCAGCACAAGTGTATATTTCCTTACCTTTTCAGATGGCATCCACATCATCAGCTTATACAGTATATCATATAAAATGCAGCTGTTGTTGTTGCTCATTATTAAATTGTCCTGTAGATGGAATGCACTAAACGAGAACCGGCATACATTTTGTCACCTGAGCGGCTGTGATGTGATGCCAAGGCTCCAGTTAAATCTTTCATTACCATATGAAAACCCCCCCACTATCTTAAGTATGCTTAATGATCTCAGCTCTGCAAAAGGCACCCAGCTGGGGTAAGAATGTAGCCTTCGGACTGGTGATGAGCTGATGTTGACACGCCAACCAACAGTGGGAAAGAAAGTAAGAGGAATGGGTCTTGAGTGCTGGGACTTAGTAAAAATGTTTCTTTGCCTTATAAAAATGTTTCACCACACACTGCCAGACAACAGACACCTATGCGGAACGCCATAAAGGTATATCAATGGCAGCATCGGTGGTTTGCTAAGCTTGCTTAGCATGTCTGCTGGGTTGTTGTTTAGACCATGCTGCTCTTTAGTTTCCGAATTTCCCCTAGTTATTCGTCCCCGCTACATTTACGTCTTCTGTCTTTGAAGATTTTAAGCCAAGCCTCACCACTTCACTTCCTCCCACTGAATAAACAGTGTGTGTGCTGTCTCTCCCATTTGTGTGGTAACACCCATAAACACACACACACACACACACACACCTATTTGCTATAATGTAGATCTAAAAAAAGCAAAAACAGAGGGTCTACCATGAGACCATGCAGCCTTATTTAGGTCACTAGGTACATATTTTAGACATGGATTTATTTTACCCTACTTTGCTCTCTCTCTCTCTCTCTTTCATATTAATTTCTGATACCACAGTCCTGTTAGGAAAAATCACAAATATATACCTATTGTTAATACTTTGCCTGCAAAACACAATAATTTATTGCTTTTAATATGTGTGTGTGTGTGTGTGTGTGTGTGTTTGCCTGGCCTGGGTCAGGTCATTTGGTTCCGCTTGTATATGCGTGTGTGGGTGGTTCCAAGACCAGAGGTGTGAACAGCTGTGTGTATAGCCACCCATCCAGAGCTACTCTTAACAGGCCTGTGTGTGAAGGTCTTTGTAAAACACAGCTCTCAGACACGTTCACACACATTCATTCAGGATGAGGAAGGTTGCCGAGATATCAGAAGGAAATCCCTCCAGTGCTGTGCTTTCCAGTCTCTCCCCTCTTTCTTCTTCTCAACTGGAGCTTTCTTGTCCTCTTTCCTCAGAGAGTTACGATGACTGTTTCTCATTCATGTCTTTCTTTATTTTCTTTCAGACAGCAGCATCAGATGGTGGTGAGTGTGTTTCTTTTTTGTTTTCTACACACAGCTGTGTACTAATGTTATGTTTTTCATAACCTTACAGCCAAAACATGGTATTGGTGCTAAATCATGTCTCACCTAGGTGAAAAAGTGATTTTTTAGATAGACTCATAACACCATTTTACATAATACTACATAATGCTTCTTATCTCCTGATCCATGCTGTGTTTTTTTTTTTGTAAATATGCATTCACATTTATATTTTATCAGATAAAAAGAAACACATTTGTTAAATACAATTTCATGCCCTTTTATGTAGTGTCCGTAACTTTTTAAAATTCAAATCTTTCAATCTTTCGTAATTGTCATGTAGATGAAAAGTCATAAACCTAAAAATGTGTATTATCCCAAAATTCTAAATTGTAAATGAGAAGTTTAGAATATTGCAGCATGAATTTGACATGGTTACAGACACTACAGATTTTTTTGCTTTTTAGGCTTTACCAAAAACCGGAATGCTTTAACTTAATCAACACTTTTTATAGGTCATATGCTTCTAGAAGCTTACACCAATTTTAAGATCAATACTAATAAAAAAGGGTTTTTTTATGCTTGGGGATTATTAGCTGGGTGTGATCATAACTTTTTTTTATTATTATTATAATTTCCCTTCATTTAAATTTTTCAGAGATGTTTGCTCTTCAGATTTGCTGTAATATTCTCTCTCCAGCAAACACCCAGCAAATACATGTTTATTGAAGTTATTTATATTAATCGACAGTTGTAAAGACTTTTAAGTAGAAAGCCAAAGTGTTAAGAATGGAGCGGATGAGAAGTATGTTTGTGTTTATTAGGTGCTCTTTCAGAAATGCTCTGTCTGGGCTTGTCCATACTAGAGTAAAAAACAGTGATACCACTGATACACATGCCTAGCATATGTGAATAAAACACACATGGAGTGAACAGATTTGTGTAATTATACGAGTACATTTATAAATGCTAAAAGTAATGTTTACACATTGCC
>JAOVVB010000043.1:14868646-14890898 GCA_028570985.1 Heterobranchus longifilis
GCTGCATGGTTGCAACTGTTTATTGTGTGAAGCACATGTAGTAAGATTATTATAAGTCAGATGTACATTACAGCACAGTGAAATTCTTTGTTAACATATCCGAGCTTGTTAGGGAGCAGGGGTCAGAGTGCAGGTCCGACATAAAAAAGTACCCCGGAGCAGAGAGAGTTAAGGGCCTTGTTCAGGGCAGATAAGTGCTAGGGCTTGAACCCTCAACATTCTGATAAGTAACCCAGAGCCCAAATCTCCTTATTTTTACCTTCTTTGTCTATAAACAAGATTTTTTCCCCGTCTTTGTTGTGTATAGAGCGAGGTGGTATGGCGCGGCATGGCTTTGGAAGCATTAACAGTTTGGAAAGTAACAGCAGCCTGCCCAGTGTCACCAACCATCACACTCTCTCAGACCGCCGTGTAGCAGCATGGGCTGTCTCCTTTGAGCGTTTGCTCCAGGACCCCATTGGTGTGCGCTACTTTTCCGTAAGTAGCACCACTTATGAACTAGCATTAACATTAGACAGGTTGTCTTCTCTCTCTCTCTCTCTCTCTCTCTATCTATTTAGAAGATGTTTAACTGTGTGATGTGTGTTGTGGGAGTGATATTATCTGATCTTTTTTTTTTTTTTTTTTACTGCTAAAGGAGTTTCTGAAAAAGGAGTTTAGTGAAGAAAACATTTTATTCTGGCAGGCCTGTGAATTCTTCAGCCAGGTTCCTGAACATGATAAAAAACAGGTAAATTACTTATCAGCATTTAAGGAATAACAAATTATTTAAATTTTTTGCTCTCCATATTGAAAACAAGCAATGCCTGACAGGATTTTCCACTTTTAAAACATTTCCTGTCAAGCGAGTGATCTTGTGAAGACAGGTCTCGGAGTCAGAGCTGTCGATTAGGCCCTATGCGAACTCATTTAGAGGGGGTAGGGGCTAAAGAGAAAATAAAGAAATTTACATAACACCACACCCACCCCACCCACAGACATACACACATTTCCTACGCTGATGTTATCACACTGCCGTTCATAACCTTTTCAAACTGGATTGCATGATTAACACATGATTAAGGACAGATGTAACGTTTAGGCAAAACTTTAGGCAAAACCTGGCTAGGTCACATATTTCTTCTGCAACAAGTTATTAAATTAAAGTCATTATATTTGATGAGCTTAAAATGTAGAAACAAATTATAGATGTGATATGTGCAAAAGTTTGGATATATATTTCTAAAATCTGAAACTGTTCAAAATTGGATTAACTCAGTTGAATTTAATTTGTCAGGTCAAGAATTATCAATAGAAATAATTATTTCAAAGCATAATTAATTCCCTGACTTTCCAGACTCTCAACAACATTGGCCTCCTCTAAGTAGCTGACTGAGGATAAGAGAATGACTCTAAATTGATGCCTACAGAGCAAAGTAAGACTATATATAGATATCAAAGCACTCCCAGCTTACAATTTCTAAGCTTCCAGCTTACTTTTTTTCCTTAAGTAATGTCAGCTACGGGAAGTTGTGTAGGTCATGACAAGGTCTAGAAGACTAAGTAGTCTTCCTTTACTGTGCCCCAATGACTTTAAGGACCTGCAAGAAGGTTTAGCAGACACAGGATTGTTGGTGCAATGCTTGACTTTGACTATAGTCATCAAAAAGTATGTTTGAAAAGAAAAAAAGAGCAGCATTTGTTGAAAAGGCACCTTTCCAGATGTTAAGTATGAAGGCGGATCTGTTATGCTTTGGAGTGGCAGCTACTGGCACATGAAACTAAACACGGAGATATATCTGTAAAGATTCTAAATCATCCAGGTAAGGTTATCTGGAACTTGAGTTATGTCAGCTGGACACAGATAGTTAAAAGAAGGAATTCGATTTTGAGAGCAAAGGTGACACAGCCAGTCAAGAAACTGACACTGAAATGACATTGATTTCGACAACAACACAGTGAGCTGAAACTTACCTTGAAATCCACTTTTATTTACTTGAAGAAATGCAATCTGAAGCTTTTGGCAAGGCCTTGAAACGATGACACTGAACTTTACCAGAGTTTGCATGGAGAAAACCCAAGAATATGTCAGAACAAGAAATATTTTTCAAGTGAGAGTGAGGGGGTTTACATTCACTGTACAAGAAATTAATGACCTACCTGGTTGCAAAAATGTTTGGAAGCTGAGATGTCAAGAGAATGGGTTATTTGTTAAACCATGTTCCTGGAATAAAGAAACAACTGATTTTTTTTTTCTTCATATTTTGATCTCCATGTTGTTGATTCATCTTTGCCACCAGCTTTCCCAGAAAGCCAGAGAGATCTACAATAGTTTCCTCTCTAGTAAGGCCACTACTCCAGTAAACATTGACAGCCAGGCACAACTTGCTGATGATGTCCTTACGGCACCAAGACCTGATATGTTCAAGCAACCACAGTTACAGGTGAGCTTTTATGTATATGGACTAGGGCTGCACAATTCGATAAAATAAATGTGTTAAAATATTATGCAGCATTAATATGGAGATGTACATGCATGCCAACAGAGCTAAAATCTCTTTAGCGGTTTTTAAAAGTAAACTTCTTAATAAAAAATCCAACTCTCTGTCCTCCCTCCATATATCTCTGTAGATCTTTAACCTGATGAAGTTTGACAGTTATGCTCGGTTTCTGAAGTCGTCACTGTATCAGGAGTGTATGCTGGCCGAAGTGGAAGGTCGACCTCTTCCGGACCCCTACCATGTGCCCTGTAGCCCTGCCCCCTCTAAACACAGCATTATCTCTGAGCGTTCCACTTTCTCCACACCAAAAAAGGTAATGAGAATCTTTGCATGGAATTAACCTGTTGTTTTTTGTCTGACAGCTTGAAATACTTAACGTTTCATATTTCTACAAACAATTTAACACTTAGTTGTTGTTGCTTATATCTGAAGTATGCAGGAATGATTTTGGGAATGCATGTTGAAGAACCTTATACCATGCAATGAGGATTAATCTGACTGTTGACATTTGATGTCATAGACATTCAGTTGAAATTCAGGACTGTTTCTCACACTGCAGTTGAGGCATTCTGTAAATATGATGACTAAAAGGCATAAGTGTATCAGCATACTATTTAAAAAGGTATATTGCGGGTAAATGGATAAAGAAAAGACACCAAACTGATCCATTTGATACTAACTTGTGCACTAGCTAAATGATTAGCCACTTTAGCCACTAGCCAGCTAACTATCAGCTTTTAAATACGATAATGCCTCAGAAAAATAAATTGTCTCCTGTTCACTAATGTCCAAATTAGACAACAAATAAATGTCTACAGAACAAATAAAAGTTAATTTTCCAAATACACTGGCTGTGGCTCTCCTAGTCCTAGGACTAACTGTAGCCTAGAGCTGTATGGTTTAATTGGCTTTGCTGTTTAATTAATTAAATCGTTGGATCAGGTTTTGATTCAGGATTGATCCACAATTCATAAAGTATTTATGTAATGTTACAAATATGAAGTGTTCTAAAATCGAGGAATTCAATAAAAAAGTGGCTTTCGTAGAAAATTTAAATCTCTTACATATTCCCGAAATACTCTCATTTTGCAAGAACATTGCTTCTTCTTTTGAGTTAATGTGTGGTTGGTGAAATACTTACACCTACTGGACTAGAGTATGGCACAGAAGATGACATGACATCAACAACATTTACACACTTATAGATACTTTTAGTAGTTAAAACCTGCAAGAAATATAGCTGCTTCAAACAGATAACACAGTAAACATTAGTGCTATTGAATTGAATGGAATTGAAAATCGCATACAAATTAACCACCAAACTCACCGAACACTCCTGGCAAAGCACTAATTACTAACCAGTGTTGTTTGGGCGGTTCACTGTAAGTCAGGAACCCTAATATTATAGAGTATTTTTCTTCTGTTTTTGTATATCTGCAAAATATAAACATCCTACACACTGTAGCTCTAATTAACTTTAATTACATTTAATTCTATTCTCTAAGTTACTATATTTATTTTCTCTGTTTTTTGTATTACAGGATACTCGGAAGCCTAGGACAGGCAGGTCGAGTGACGACCTAAGAGATGACCCTGACAGGAAAAACGGCATTTTCTCCTGGTACAGAAACAGGAGCTTTGGTAAAGGTCCGAAGAAAAGAGAAATAACAGATTTCAATTATAGTAAGTGAACATCTAACTTCCAAATATTCTTGACCAGAATATAGTTTTAGTTGTGGACTGTCTTTGGTGGTATGTTCACAACATGGTCCCAAAGTTGGCTGTGAGACATGAGGTGTTGTGCTACATAAATTTGCTGAAATAAGTTGTAACATAAAAATTACAATAAGTAATATAAAAATATTGTAGTAATACAACTATTGTGCTTTGTTTTTGTGCAGCTAGTAATGGGCGAAGGGAGTCTCAAGGGTCTTTGTCTTCTGGTGCCAGTCAGGAGTTCAACACACCCAGCGCCACGTTGAGAAATGAGGTAAACTTGACCAGGGAGGAAATCAACAGCTTTTTTTTTCTTTCTATTTTCTAAAAATAAACTTTAGAATGTTAACAGTTATGTTGCATACTCTTATGAATGATGCTGTTGTAAGGGCCTTGTATAGCAGCACTTATTATCAGTACAATTTACAAATGTTCCGAATCTTAGAGTCATTAATCAGACCCCAAAATTGTAATATAAATAAATATTAACTGTCAATACCACTATGTCTTTATGTAAGAACAATGCAAATATAAAACAGAAAATTTTAACTGTTATTCATGCACTCATTAAGATATTAAAATACTTAATAAAAAGGAAACACAGTTCCTATATTCATTCTTAAATTATGTTAAAATCTACCAGGTTTACCCTAGAGTTTTGCGTAATGTGCTTAACCCAGTGATGATAACGCTCTCTTCAGATCAGTAATGATCTCAGATCAGTTCTGTTCTCTATCTGACACCATTTCTGGGCCTCTTTTTCTAACCAAAGGTTGTAGTGTAGGTATGTGTATGTTGTCCACATTGTGGCTTTATTTTGGTAATCAACTTAAGCTAATGGAATTGTGTTCCTTGTGTGTGTTGATTCAAACAGAGGAGCTCCACATGGGAGAGAGACAAAACAGGGGCAAGCAGGTCATGCACAGTGTCACTTCCCGATGGCTCCAGCTGCTGTGTGTGTCTGAAGCAGGGTGCTTCCATCAGACAAGTGTTGCTGGAGGTCTGCCAGAAACAAAGCATCAACATGGCTGCCGTCGATCTCTTTCTTGTCGGGGGAGAGAAGGTAGTTTGTTAGAACTTCTTTTTACTGCTTTCTTTTAGCCTTCTAGATATCTTCACTCACTCAGTATTTAGTTAGGTTATGCATGATTGGCCATGCACTGTTGTGTTTTTCTTACTTTCTTATTTTTCCTTTTCTTTACAGCCCCTAGTATTGGATCAAGACAGCATGACTCTCAGTTCAAGGGACCTACGAATAGAGAAGCGTACTCTTTTCAGGTAAATTCTATACTTCTGAAACTGTCAGTGAGTGTCTTCATAACCTACATCCTCACTAAGCAGATACATGAGCACAAACGCATACATGCCATCATCAAATGATCACAAGTTAAAATCATTGCGATCATGTTTGTCTGGGAGTCTGGTGAGCAAAATTGGCCCTGCTGTCTAGATTCTTTCTCCCTTGCCAATCACACTGACACTAGCCAATCATGGCAAACTGTGGGATATGTGGAGGAGAGTTGTTAGTGTGTTCTTCTGAGTGAGCTTGAGAAGAAGTTAAAAAAGACGCAGAGGTTCTTTTCACATGTCTTGGAGGAAACGCTAACTGGTTGGGAGCTGTCATGTGATAGGGGAGAGTTAGCTAGTGGGTGGGAATTGGCAAGACCAAATTGGGAAGCTAAATGAGGTAAAAAAAATAATTTAAAAAAAGTTTCACTTGTACTGTATTTTTTTTGTACTAACTCCTTTCTAACAACATTGTTGTCACTGGATATTATTCTTAGACTGGGACTTATTTGTTATTCGTGCCTCAGGAATATGTCTTTGATGGAGACTACAAAGGATTTTCTTACATACAGATGTGTGCTGTAAATGTAAATGAATGAAAGGGTATTCAGTAAAGATCTCTAACGTTGCCATATTATTATATATAATATAAAAACAGAGGTCAGTTATTACAGCTGGCTGTAACCCTGCATTCTAAAAAGAGAGCCAGCCGGGTCACTTTCCCTACAGTTTAATTGAAGTGCATAACGCATAAGAAACAGTATCAAACAAGTTCATGTCTACACAGGATGTAGATTATAAATATTTCCATTCTGTCTTCTATTTTTAGGTTGGATATGGTGCCTATTAACAGATCTGTGGGCCTTAAAGCCAAGCCTACCAAACCCGTAGCAGAGGTGCTGCGGCCTGTGGTTGCCAAGTACGGCCTGCGCCTTAACGACCTGGTGGCCAGAATAGTAAGTCACTTTGCCATGGCAACATGCATTTGTGGCACAACATCTGTGGAGAAGCAAGGGTGGAGCTCACTGGTTTCCAACTACATAAAAGTGCATGTCTGGAATCAGTATTGCCACATAAAGCATCAAAAATGGTGTCAGATAGAGGGCAGAACTAATCTGATCTCCACAATGATCTGACTTGAATGTTAATACACCACACAAAGTGATATCATAGAAAATCTGAAAAATGTTTTTGTAACAGGTTTTGTAATGTTAAGACTACTTTTTCGGCATAATTTTGTCAAGTGCTACATAAAATCATGTAGGATCTTTATGTGAAATATTTTTCTCAATGGCTACCTGGTGTGGTGTCACGGAGGAGCTACATGCTAACATTTCTTCATGTTGTTTTTATAGAGCGGAGAGATTGAGCCTCTTGATTTAGGGCTGCCCATATCAAACCTTGACGGCTTACGAGTTGTCCTCGAGCGCTCCGATCCATGCTCTTCAAACGGTATGCATAGAAACACACCTGCTTGCACACTTACACATCTTTATTCTGCTACAAGGCTCTTTGGCTGAGTTTGTCAGTGTGTCTGGAGTGCATGTCCTTCAAGTGATAGGAGAGAGGTCACAGGCACACTTATGACCACACACAAAGCCTAACAGATTTCCTCATATTGAATACACATCATATTGTTTTTACTGATAAAGTGGTGTGTCAGTCTGGTCATGGTCATCACTAAAAGCAGTTGTATAACCCTTGTTTTGTTTCAATCTGTAAACAGACAAGTCCAAGACACTTCCCAAAACACAGACACCATCATCGACCAGCAGGGGGCAGTCAATACCGGTAAGACTGAGCATGCTTCATAATGATTATTTTAGTTTATGTATTTTTTTGCCATTAATCTTTTATTTATAATGGCACAAAATGTGTGTGCAGCCTCAACCATGTCTGTTTGAATAAATGGGTTTTGAGGAAGTTTTTAAAAACATTCATAGGGTCTCCAAGGAGAGTCATTAGGAAGCCACAGACAGGGTTGCAGATAAATTGTATGTAATTTCAGTAAAGAATAGAAATAATAAAAGACAAGTTTTTTTTTTTTTAAATCTCTTTTAATTCACAAGTTTTTTTTTTAACATGTATGTTGTGTTATTTGCATGAAAGCAGAGTTATTCAATGCAGTCATTTTCTTAAACGGGCAGCACAGTGATATTTGTCAAATTCCACCAAGAGCACATTTGACTTAGCTGATCATTACGTTATTTAGTCGATTCAAATGAGTTGGTGCTGCAAATGAACAAAATAGGATTAGTTAAAAAAAAAAACGTTTGTTTTATACACCCTAATTTTTTATATTACTTCTGTCCTTTAGAGTGACATTATGTAATAAGCAGCCTTTCAGACGAAATTGCTGACTGTCTTGGGTTAACTACAAATCAGAAGCAAGTATGACAGTCAAAATAGAGTAGAATAGCCCTGGTGATTTGTAAAAAGGATTCGCACTGTAACACCGAAGTCTCAGAACAACTATGGCTGCTCCTCCAAGGTGCTTAGAAAAACTTACCAGACAGATGTTCACAGTACTTCTGATGTGTTATTAAAGGCAAAGGGAGGTCTAGCCAGCTGTTGACTTTGTTTGGATTAGCTCTGTTTACATCAGTTTATTGAAAAATTTTGTGAGGTTTTGTAATAGTTTAATCCTTTGTTTTTAAAGGCAGCTTTACAGCATCTTGTGCCAAAGAATGTTATGCATTAATAATTGTTTTGTTTTAATATTAATGTTGTTGTTGTCACACCATCAGGGAGATCACAAACCAGCTGAAATACCTGTTAAAGGAGAGGGAGGAGATAAAACCCCAATCAATGAAACACCCCAGAAAAAGAAAGGCAACAAGTTTCATCTGGATGATGCTGAAGGTGAGGTTGGAATCCTGAGTCAAGTGGTGGCTTTTATTGTTATTTGAAACATATACAGCTGGCACAGTGACTAAACAAACTATTATAGACTTCACATAACTATAATTATACTATAACATGGGACTACATGAAGACCACAAATGAAAGCATGTAAGTGCAAGTAAGTATTCGTCTGAAAAAGTGATGGCTGCTGTGAGGTAATCTGGCACAGAACTGCTCATAACTTCCTTTCTACTCAACATTTTGATTTAATTTATGGCGCATATTAAACTTCATGCAAGTACTGAAGGACTGGCGACGTTTCACTAAATTCTGTCGAGCCATATACAGACAGATAGACATACAGACTGAAATTTTTCTGAGACTGGTTTCTGGTCCTCCAATGTATGAAACGTAAAGATATTCTTTAAAGAGCAAGTTCTGATAAATGTACAAAACCTTTTCTTTTCCTTATATAGATGGGTATGTATTATCACTATTCAATTATATAACGCAGCCCTTCTACTGTTTTAAAGGTCTTGTAGCATATTTCTTTAGATGTCTTTGTGATATCTTAAATAAGCATAAACATTTCAGATTTTCTTCCACCTCTGTGCTGGTTATCATGCTTTCTCCAGTTCTCTTACAGTTATTTTCTCTTGATTAACATTTGCTTTGTCTGTTTCTCTGCTTGTTGTTAATCACAGAGTTCTTTGAGTTGCTGAGTCGTGCTCAGAGCAGCCGTGCTGATGATCAAAGAGGTCTGCTGAGAAAAGAGGACCTGGTACTCCCTGACTTTCTGCGTCTGAACCCTGAGCCCAGTACACCTCCGTCCTGTTCCACTCCCACCTCCCAGAAACATGGTCACGGCTCATTGCAGGCCCCAGCCGTCACCTCCAATGGACACAACCCCAAAGCTGGAGATGAGACAGACCGGCTCGCCCCACCCCTCTCCCCCATCCTCCGTCCACAAGTGCCCCCGGGGCCGGACGGTGAGGGACTGTGTGACCTCACTTTGGTGGGTGAGGGAGAAATCAGCAGTCCCAACTCTACCCTGCTGCCCCCTGTGCCAACCTGCTCACCCCCTCACGATGCCAACAGCACCTCTCCATCGCCGCCTTCCGCCCACAGAAACCCCAGCTCAGGTATTTCTCCTGGATGACTAGGCGTATGTGCTCTAGTGTTTATAGTGAGCGTATGTTTGTGGTGGCTGACATTTGTAAATGAATAAACATTATGCCTCATATTGTAAATACATTAATGAGGTCAGATAGAACTGACACTTGCCAGCTTTAGATGCACTTTATGGTGTTAAAGAACACCTCTCAGCTCTCCTCTGGGTTTCTCTACAATTCACCACTCACAGGACTTATCAGAACAAATTCATGTGGAAAAAAAGAATTGATTTCCTTGCTTTCCTCTGTTAATACCAGTGTTGTTACCTATTGTGTTACAAAGATGCTGAGGTTACTAGTTTTCTACACATTTCTCTTGTTATGTGTGGTGAATCTTAGTGTTTTTAATCATGTTACTTCTTTAATCATTTTGTAGAGAGTGACTAATGAATCATTATGAAGCGTGTCACTTCATATTTCATCTTCCTAACCTGCAATTCAACAGTTTCAAAAGCTACGCTTTGACCAACGAAGGCTTAATAGACAATTCCAGAATTATTGGTACCCTTCATGTGAATGAGCAAAAATCACCATATTAATTAATTAGTGAAATTTTGAGCTTAATCATCCTTATTTATAGCGGTATTTGAGCCAAATTTATTTCTTTTGATGTAGCCATGAACATGTAATTTTAGTTTCATTTTAAGTTTTATTTTAGATCTCTCTTCATTTTAAAAGCAGAAGTTTCTGTGAGAGTGACTCAGTCATTGCAAAAATTTGATTAATTGACACGATGTTTAACGCATGGCCAAGTCTATTTCTTGGCATAGACAACCAACCATTACTGATTAGAAATTGTGCTGTAAATCTGCATAGAAATTCCTGAAAGTAAAATGTATTTTTTAGTAATTATTTTTGCATTTATTATTGAACAGTAGAAGACATGTGTCTATGTAACGAATAAAACACAATGGGACATGATACTATGTGAATGTAATCAAGTGCTAGGATATTTGACATTACCTGATTATTAATAACTGATTATTTTTCTTAATCAGCATGTCCCAATGGATTTTATTCCTTTTACATTATTATTTAGTAAAATCGATGTGGTAATCGACTGTGTTTATAGCTACATATATGGTTGTGAAACATCCACAAAATAATACTTTTTCAGAGGACATTAACTCTAAATCAGTTATATTGTGCTTCATTTTGTTCACAATGAGGTATCCATATGTAAATGAAGGGAATTATGATGATTTTCTATTTTAAAATTTCTTTACATTGGCTGCAGATTATAATATATTTGTGTACTCAGTATGGACACAATCTGCAGCCAATGTGAATAAAATTTAAAATAGAAAATCATCATAATTCCCTTCCTTTACATATGGATATCTCATCTAAAAGTCCCTTCTTTTACATATAACAGAAGATAATTCAGATGTAACCAGCAACCAAATGTTTTTAAACCAAATTTTCCAAAGAGTAAATCCACAATTTAAAATACAAAATTAACAAATAAGTTTATCAGCGCTGCTGGTGTACAATGTTTTATTTTACAAGTTGTTTGCATAATTCACATGAAAGATGCCAAATATTTCTGGAGTTAACTGTATGTAACTACTGTTTACGGACCCTCTTAGACTGTAAGACGGCTGAGTAAAGGCTAAGTTTTAAGTACATTTTTACACATCAGCTGCATCACAGCATTTTTAAGCACAACATTGTTAAATTGCAGGTCATTCTACCTCTGCTGTAGATCATGTTGATTTTGTGTGTGTCTAATAAACACTAGAGGTGAAATCACACTAGACTTGCTTGTGATCTTGTGTAGTATCACTCTTTCTAAATCATTTTCTTCTATATTGATTTTTCCATATTTTCCCACTTCTTTTTTTTGTCTCATTTTTATTTTTATTCCAGAAGGACTGAGAATTACATTTGACTCTCACTTGATTCTCAAGACACATCACAATACAACAATAACAAACAATAATTTTTTCAATAGGACAAAAGGAATTTTATCAGCTTAGCTGTAGTCAGAGCTGTTTCTAAGAAGAGTTGCCTCTTTGTTCTCGCTGAAACACTTGCCAAGATGTAATTCAGGATCAACAGAAACTAAACAAATGATAATTAAAGAGAATTACATTAATTAAATATGTAAAGGGTTGAAAAAACCAACATCATGGCATGTAATTGTTACTAGTTCAAACATGCTTATTGCAGACCAAACAGACAGACATAGAGCAAGCAATTATGAATACTGAAATAAATATCTATAAAAAAAGTTAATGTACTGTAGTTAAAATGACTTTTGGCAATTTTTTAGACTGTGCATAGCAGGGGAATTGTACTGCCACCTTGAGATTGAAATATTTAAGACACAATGAAGTGAAACACTTGTGTTCAGCAAGAATTTATCATTATTATTGTAACATAACACGTGGTGTTCAAGCCCACAATTAAGTTTAATACAATCCTTACAGTAAATTTGTATTAATGAAAGAACCAATTTTTGTTTTTGGATTTCGGATTAAAGCAGATAGTCTTCACAAATACCAGACAATTATCCATTAAGTACATTTGTGATCTGCCCAAGATCAAGAAATGTGCAAACTGTGTTAGAGCAAGTAAATTATAAGAATGTGTTGAATATGGGTTCTTCAGTCCTGGGATTAGGGATCACTTTGTCATCAATGAGAAACCCAGCTCTTTCTTCATCTATCCAAAACCATAAGTGAAGCCTTCCTGCTTATCTTCACCAAGTTGCTCCACATACGCTTGAACATGTTTCTTTCTCAGGTGCAGTGGATGAAAGCAAATCTGCAGTGAGCGACCAGCAACCGACAGAAACACCAAAACAGAAAGATACACCAGTATGTTTGCCAAGGACTGATGTAGATGGTGTCTCTCAGGATGATAGCTTTGAAGGGTACGCAGCTGAGCTCCGTCAGTGCCAGAGCAAAATGAGGAATGGACCTTACTCCTCTATCCATCCTCCACGTCCTCTCAGCAATGTTTCACATGGCAGCCAAAATAACACAACACAGTACAAAGCTACATTTGTATAAATGATATTGTGTAGAGATTTCTGTGCAAGAGCATAAAGGATAAATCAATGTAATTGTGTACAAGTGTATTTTGTAATGATAAACGTTAACTTATGAAATGATCAAATAAAAGCTGTGATTTAAAAACTTCAATCAAATAAAAAGAAACATTATTTAACTTTAGGCTCACTGATGAAGTTATAGACACAACCAGTGAACCTGCTTCAAATGTTAAAAGTGACTGATAAATGAATAGTTGGGGAATAGTAAATAAAAGTGACCATGATCAAACATTTTGAAACGTATTTTGATTGTGTACTTTTATTTTAAAAACTGAGGTGGACTGCTGTCTTTATACTATATGACCAAAAGTATGTTGACTCCTCCCTGGCCATCACATTCATACAATATGTGCTTGTTGAACCTCTCACTTCAGATTTAGCCCCCGTGGCTGAGGAGAATTTCAACTAGATATTGAACTGTGGCTTGGGGATTTGTATTCATTCAGCCATAGGAACGTTAGTAAGGTTAGGCCCTGATGTCAGGCAAGGAAGCATGGGGTACAGTCAGTGTTCTGGTTCTTCCATTTCATTCCAAATGGAGCTCACTTTGTGTACAGTTGCACTCTCATGCTGGAACAGGCCCACTAGTTCAACTGAAGAAAAATCTTAATGTGACAGCATTAAAGACCGTCAACTTTCTGTGCACTTCTATCTTTGGAAATACAGGTACACATATTTTTCCACATACTACACTAAGTGAAGTTTCAGTGGTCATCAGTTGCAGTGTTGTTTCTTAAAATGCATCAGTCAGCCATAACATTAACACATTAACATTTATCTCTAATTATATACCGTTAAACTGGTGACAGGATCATGTGCGCTCAGGCATGCCCACAAGGCCAGCCAATATTTTTTGTTCATTATATTATCTTTATTAAAGTAGAGTGATAAGTGATAAGTACAATATACTTATAATATATGTTGTGTCGAGGTCTATTTGTTACATATAATTCAGATGAATTAATTAAGGTTGTGTTGCAGTACCAGTTTTTGTCACTACAGGCTCTCCATATCGATATCCTTTAAGAGTTTAAAAATCTCTCGAGAACATTTCGAATTCTGTACGTCAGGCTTTTTATAAACTGAAATTAAGTTGACTTGGTCAGTGATATGTTTTTATTATTAATATTAATACATTTATAGGTTTAAAATATTCCATTTAACAAGTCCATTTAAAGAATAATTTTAAAATATGAGTGGTGTTCATGGTCAATCATTTGGGGGGGTGGGGGCAGTCAAATCATGTCTTTGGCGCACAGAGAACACGTTCTACCTTGATGGTATCCAAGCACTAGTGAAACACCCAGTGAAGTGCAGTGTGCAGTGTTTCACTAGTGCTTGGTTACCAAGGATCAGGTGTTCCACTTGCTAGGTTCTGAGCCACCTTGGGATTGTAATTCACACACATGCAGCCTTCTTCAAAACATTTGCATCATTTAAATGTTTTACTGCGGCTAAGAGCCCTATCACTGTGCTCAAAGTCTTCTGTAAATTAGTTTTACACCTTAGTTAATAAGAAATTTCATCACAGTCCCAGTTTGACTTGAACACTCTTAGTATTATGAAAATATTTTGTGTAAACTATTAAATATTATAAGAAAAATTTCATATTTAGAATGTAAGTAATGAAATTATGAAATTATTACTAAATTAAAATATTTCTACATTGAAATATTAAATACTACTTACATATTATTTATCTATTATTTAGATGATGTATATTCAAACAGATATTATTGCAATCTTTGGTGATTAATTCTAGTTGTGAATAATCACAATTATCACAGAAATATGTGGTTCATTTTTTTGTAGCTTCACAGCTCTACTATACAGTATATATTTACACTTTTTTAAAAAATATTTATACTACTCTTTGATAACACAAACAAAAATGCCATTATTTCAGGTAAAAAAAATAGCACCAAGGACATAGGTGAAGATGCAACAAGAGAAAGAAGACCAGATTAAAAAGTAATATGTGGTGATTTTTAGTTAGCGTGTGCATGCAGTATAATTTTAAAGATATTTATGTTTAAAACATTGGTATCATTTCAACAGCTTATAATTTGTCAGCACTTTGATCAAGTCTTGGTTCATGATGTTCTAATGCCTTACCACGAATTCTGCCTCAGTGAAGTACAAGGGAACAAACAGAGTTCAGTGCATGGTGCCAGTGATGCACAAACAAATGTGCGCAAATGTAAGACCTATCTACTTAACAAATGAAGAAAATGTTTTTTTTTAGTCTTCACGCACTGCAATCTTTTTTTTTCTAGTTTGTTTTAAATAAAATCTGTGACATGTGTCATTAGCCACTGTCTAGTGCCTCTATAAGCATCTTATATATTTCTACTCATATCTGTAATATTTTTATGCTTCATTTTTATGAAATCTTTCAGAGTTTGGAAATCATTACTAAAGGATTTAATTATATTGTTTTATAAATTTGTTTTCTTTATCTGTTGGCCTGTTTAAATAACTATTATTTTGTGACTGTTTTGGGTAATAGGGTAACTACTCCTATTTTACTGTTTAGTTGTGTTAATTTGTAACTATTTTTGTTTATTTTGCTTTTATATGGGAACATTACAAATATAATTTCTCAATGTAGAATGTCTCAATCTACTTTTAGAAAAAAGGCTCAACTGATTTTTTTTATCATGAATAATCCTGAATGTGGGTAGTGATGCATGTTTATCCATCACATTTTAATTTAAAATAACTTTCCTTTGCAAATGGTAGGCGTGACTATGGAAATTCATTGTAACGCACAACTGCTTAAAGACATTTTGTAAATAGAATAGCACCTTTTGTGTACACCTTCAGAGCACCATAAAATATTTTCAGCTTTACCATTAAAGGTTGCTTTAAGGTTGTTAAGAATGCAAAAACAGGAGGACATTTAAAAGACAAGTAGGCACCTCTGTTTGTTCCAGTAGACAGGTATGTGTCCATGTCTTTATTTAATCTGATGTCTTTAATCAAAAACACTATCTGACTTGAAGGATAAATGTGTTGGGGTTTCTTTTGGTGCTTTCAAAGATCACTGGACCTGCTTTTGACAAACTTGCATGTTGTTTTTTTTTTTCACTTTTATGGAGCGCTCTGTGAAAAGCTTTGCCCTTCTGACCTGACGATTTTTCCAGCTTCTACTTTGCATCTTGTTCATTTCTCTCTCTAATACCTTCTACTGACTTTTTTGGATGGTTTTCAAATCAGTTACTGTTGTGGCATCTTCTTTAATTTAGAAGATAATACATTTAATGGTGCTCTTTGGGAAGTTCAAAGTTCATTTTTATAGCCAAACCCTGCTTTTCACTTTTCTGGGACTTGATTTGGTTTGATAGTGTCCTTGACATTTTTGTGTTTCTGTTGGTAGCATTCTTTTTATATAGTGATCATAAGACACTTATTTCCCCAGGCCATCACAATTAAACATATGTTACATTTATGGAACAAATATAGGGATTTCACATGGAAAGGATGTTTATGCAACACATTGGACATATTCTATGTATAAATAGCTTGAAAACGTGCATAGAATAACATGTTATGGTCTTTTTTGTATTCATGTCATATAATCCCAATTAAGTCTATTTTAATTCCTGGTTAGGACACTATAAATTTGGATGGTGAATAATTGTCCAAGCCACTGTATATTCTCTATGTTTCAGCTATATCTTCAAAAATGTTGCTTATTCTGCTATTTTTGGGTATGTATCTTGGACATTTGATTTGCTATATCTTGACTAATTTAGTGGATATGCAGAACTTATTTGTTTATCTCTATAAATGTAGCGTTTAATTGGAATAATAAAGTTTTATCTGCATTCTGAGCGGTTTTGAGATATTAAGCTTTAAAGTAAAAATTTACTGTACTGTGCCTTTATAGGGGGCCACAGAGCAGATCTTCGTCAAGCACTATATAAATATACAAACAATCTTAATTTTTTCTTTCTTTCAGGGCTCTCCACACTTGCCTTCGCACGTAGTGGTGAGCTGGAATTTTAGTAGTCAACGTGTTTCATTGAGTACTCAATAAAAACTGATAGCAAAATGTTTTGTATACTGCTTTTAACTATGAAAATTGTCATAAAGCAGCTTTAAAGAAACATACAAATAATGTAAAGTTATTACCCAAGTTATCCTTATATGATTCCAACCTCAACCCTCCAACCTTATATCAGTATCATAATTCTTTCTTGTATGCAATTTGCATGTTATGAGGGGTTATGTTACCTAATTAACACAGCATGTCAAACATGAAAAGAAATATATTTGTAATAGTAGTTTATTATGACTACTAAGTAAAATTTACTATTTTATTGTTTTTTTTAAACTGGATTTATGGATGTGTATAGATTATTGCACATGTACATGACATTGGTAAAGGAAACCAAAAAAAGGTCATGTGTAAGGATTACTACATCACTTTAAACACAGTTACACTGTGTTACACATTTGCTCTGTCGTTAATCCTCTGCTTTATCAAGTGTTGTAACAGCTAGCTGACTCTGTGTTTTAGCTAAGAAGCCAAAAGTAATTAGCTAGTGGTTAATTGTGTGTTTGCTATTTTTACTGTAATAACATGAACAGTGTGCCATAATGCCAGGAGAACATAACTGTATTTGTTTGTTTATTTGTTTGTTTGTGTCAGGTAACAATGTGATGGGTGTCCAGCCAGGTAAGAGATTTATGTACCTTTTTTTGTTTTGCTGATTTTTAAATATAGTAAACATATAGGCCTATAGGGCTGAGGATTGTGCAGTATAAAGTGAAAGATTTTTTTTTAGCACAACCTAAGCAATATGATGAGCTGAATTTCATTTCATTTCAACCAACTATACAAACATGTATAGAAAAAGAAATAGCATAGATACACATGATTTTATGTTTTTCTTGTTGTTTTCATTTGTTTCCATGATTTAAAAAAATAATAATATATGCTCATTTTGAGAGTAGAACTTTTGTCGGACATGATTCAAATATTCTGGTAGTGGTAAAATTTACATGTTTTTAAAAGTAATGGTAACTTTCGTTCTACCTGGCATATCCAAAAACCCAAATGCACAGTTACATATATATAAAATTGTCACTGGCCTGTGCTGTGTTGCTGGCACAGTTCTGTGCCATTTGGGTTTTAAGGCACAGAACTGGTAAATCAAAATTGAAAGTCAGAAAAAACATTGTCCAGGTGATTCAGAAACACACATAAACAGGATAAAAACCAGCGATCATGAAAATCAGCCTTGGAAAATAGCTGGGAATAGCTTTTTTAGTATGCCCATCAATGGACCCAACTCATAAACTTATTAACAGAATTTGTAGAAGACTTGTGTTAAAAAAAAACATATCCAAAACTAGCATAAAAAAACTACCATAGTTACTCATACATGCAATCTGTATATGTGATTTACTGCTCCCCATTATTAACAGTTTATATGTATTATTTTGTATATCCCTTAAGATCTAAAATGTCTAAGAAACTGGTCACAGTTAGAAGCACGCTGCTTCCGGGTATTCACAACAAAAGCAACCTGGGATGCCTCAGAGGTAGGTAATCTCTCCTATTACATGTGAAAACTTTAATAAAAAAAAACAAACTCCTAAATATTGATTATTGTAATTTCTTCCAGCAAAATTGTATCACCATGGGAGCGCATCTTGCATCTCTGCACAATATCAACGAGTACAATTTCGTTGAGGCTTTAGTCCTCAATGCAACTAAATCAAATCCACTAACATGGATAGGTGCCAATGACATAGTACAGGTTTGTGACACAAAGACATGATTCCAGCATGTTTGTGAATACACCGCATTACTTTATATTCAAGCTATTCCCTTTTTTCCATCTAGGTATGGGTTTGGGTGTGGACTGACGGGTCAGCATTTACTTACTCACCCTGGGCTGGCGGACAGCCTGATAATAACGGAAATGTTGAGAAATGTGTGGAGATCAATTTTGGAGGTTCTTTACTTTAATATTTATATTATTTACCCAAAAAAATATATAGATGGCAAGAAATCAGTATAGCACAAATAATAGTTTTTGGGTTTATCACCTATCTAGCAGTGTAATGCATATAATTGGTCTTTCAGAGTAGCATGCATTCACCACGACATGACTACAACAAAACAATTAATGTGTTGGCAGATTTAGAGTTTTTGGTTTGTCCACTTTTTATTGTCTAAATTACAGTGTGCACTAGGACTGGCATGGATTCTATTTTAGATCAAATCCATCATCTGAGTGTCATCTGGCCTTTTGTACAAAGCAGTTAGCATGGTCAGTATTACACATTTCCTTTTAATTTAAATAGGGGCCTAGTTTAGAATCTTAAGTATTAAAATCAATAAATATAAAAAAATTCATAAACGTTCTGCTCATTTCCTGTTTTTAAATGAAAACCCAACTACAGCAACCAACAAAATGAAAAAAAGAAAAACGAGTGGATTTTTAAGGGAAACTATACTTTAATGAAATAGCTTCTGCTAACAATACAACACTTTTGTGATAGTCTAGCAATGTATCACATCTTGATTTGGTAGCCTTATTAAACTCTTCTTTGCAAAACTGGTCCAGATCCATTAAGTTGTGAGGGGATCTCCTGTGCACAGCCCCCCTTGTAATCAGTCCACAAGTTTTTGCTATTCTATTTTAGATAGAGCCATTCCAAAATGTTAATCCTCTTCTTTCGATGCTATTCATGTGTTGATTTAAATTTGTTTATGGTGTTACTGTTGCGTTGGAAGGTGAAATTTCTTTAGCTGGAATTCAGCAGGTTTTGTGTAAGAATAGATTAGTATTTAGGACCAGTCAATGCTTCTATCATTGCAAGATTCTCTCATCACCATGCTTCATTGTGGGAATGCTGTGGCCAATAAACTGTCTTGCATTTCCTCCAAACATATCTTTTAGAAGCATATCCAAAAAGGTGTTGCTTGGTCTCATCAGACCATAACACATTGTTTTGATAAAAAGATATGCAGGCTTGGATATATTTTTTTATGAGTAAGGGCTTGGGTCTAGCCTTCCCTACAGCCCTGAGGTATGAAGAGTAGAAGAGATTCTTGTCGCATGTGGGGAGTGACCAGGATTTGCCTAATATTCATGGAAGTTCTTTAATTTTTCTGGAGGTGTATTAGAAGCTCTGATATGTTTTCCTCAATTTTAAATTTTGTCACTCTTGGCTCTTACAGTGTGAGCAAAGACCTGACCACAGAATTCGCTTAACATGTTGGACAAGGCTTACCTATTTTTAGACCACTGCAATTCCTTTGTTGCTGGTCTCATTTCTCACTTCCCCTACTGAGGTCACTTTACTGAAATTGCAGGGTTTTCACTCTTCATGTACCCAAATGCCTTTTTAATGTAACAAAAGATTACTGTATTTTTATACAGTGGCGAGAAAACATATGTGAACCTTCTGGAATTTAATCGTTTTCTGCAGGAATTTGTCATAAAATGTGATCTGATCTTCATCTAAGTCAAGAGTATTGACAAATATAATGCACCTTAAATAATAACACTAATAACACACAACTGATCCTTCATGTCTTTATTGAACACACTCATTCAAGATTCAAAATGGTAGTGGAAAAAATAAAAGAACATTTGGAATCAATAACTCATTGACCCCACCTTGGCAGCAACAACCTCAACCACGCAACAGTGCTGAACATAGCTGTGGATTAGACCTGCACATCGTTCAGGAGGAATTTTAGCCCATTCTTCCTGGCAGAACTGCTTTAGCTCTTTCATATTCTTTGGATGTCTCATGTGTATGGCTTTTATAAGTATGGTTTTGCCAAAGTTATAACTCACAACCATCCCCATGCTCTGGTTCACCTCCCATTTCAATGTTTTACACTGTTGAATAAGCACACATTATTTAAGTTGATGTTTGCAACATGCCAAATTGACTAATGAATGATAAGAAGTTGATAAGTTAACAAAAAGGCTTCAATTTGATAGGGAGCATAAATAATGTACTGTGAAACATTGGAAAAAGATCATGTGCTCTGATGAGTCCAGATTTACCTTGATCCAAAGTGGTGGGAGCATTAGTGTAAGAAGAGAGGTGGATGAAGTGATGCACCCATCATGTCTATTGCTAGAACTACCATACATGCCTGTGGGTGCAGTGTTATGATCTGGGGTTGCTTCTGTTGGTCAGGTCTAGGTTCAGCAATGTGCTCAAAAAACGAGGTCAGCTGACTACCTGATTATACTGAATGACCAGCTTTTTCCAACAATGGATACACTGATAATCTTTGAGATGTGCTGGAAAAGACTTTATGCAGCAGTCTGACTCTCACATTATTAATAAAAGATATTGTAGAGAAATTATTGGACAGAATTGGTTGGAAATGAAAGTTGTGACATTGCATAAGCTTGTCAAAACAACACCACAGCCATAATCATAGCAAAAGACTGTCCAATTAAATGAAAATTGACATTTACTTTTTTTTCTTAAAATATATTTAAGGTATTCATTAATGCACTGCTTTTTATTTACTCTGTGCAAGTCTTTGGTATTGTTTTAAACTAACTTTTTAATGAGTTAATTCAATAAAAGTAGTAAAAATACTGAAAATGCCATATTTTTTAAAATAGCTATACCCAATAAGTTCATGTATATCAATGTTTTTTTTTTTTTTACATTTTTCATTAGGCGGTTGGAACGATAGGATCTGCACAAACCTCAACCCATCAGTATGTGCTAGTGAGTATTTATCTCTCTTACTCCTCTATGTTTTAACTACAGTATGTCTAATGAACATTAAGTTTCAATGAATCTACTGACATTCTGTTGGCATTATAGATTGTAATGAGAATTTTTAGCAGTTATATTATCATACACTGTCAGTTTCATCAAACTTTATTAAAATACTGTTTTGCTATTCTTAAGTTTAAACTGCAGAGCTTTAGTGTTTAACTAGTTTTTTAACTAGTATCCCCATCCAACCTTTTTAGGAGTTTGGACATACAAACAAAATCTTTAAATTAATGTTCCCTGGTGATGCTCTGCCAGGCCTTACTGCAGCTCTCTTCACTTTGTGCTCACGCTTGCATGCTCGGACTGGTGTTTTGCCTTCCATTTTGCCTTCCGTTTTGCAAGTGATATGCATGCTCACTTGTTGACTTTGACTCAGGCACAGCCCGATTACTGAAGATATCACAGCCATGCTGCTATTCAGTATAACAGCATGACCTTGCACGGTTATTTTTTTCTCTACCAGCAAATAACCTTCCACAACTGGCAGGACTAACCAACCACGACTGGTGGAGCTGGCAACTGACATTTAGCGAACAACAGTTAGTGTAATTAATTTTTACCGGTACTATGTAGACAATAGGTGAGAAGTATAAACCATGGAGGTGTTGTACAGTCCTGAGAAACTTACAAGATTTATTAACACTTATTCTGCTTTAGAACAACAGCTAACTTCCCTAGTAGCATAAAATGGAAAGTTAGTACACTATGTAGGGTGTACAATTTTGTTCCACACACTAAGTAGTGCCCTTGATTAGGGGTTAGAGAATGATTTAGGCAGAGGTTGAAAGAGTAATAAAATTTTGTACTCAAGTAAAAGTACTGTTACTTTAGTGAACATTTACTGAAGTACAAGTAAAGTTACCCTTATAAAAATCTACTCAAGTAAAAGTAAAAAGTAGCTCATTAAAAATTTA
>JAOVVB010000043.1:14890998-14902456 GCA_028570985.1 Heterobranchus longifilis
TGTAAAGCTGCTTTGGGACAATGCCAATTGTTAAAAGCGCTATACAAATAAAATTGAATTGAATTGAATTGAATTATGTTACTGTTTTATTGTTTTTGTTCTATGCGATTGATTATTTGCATACTCATTCTTATCCGTTTTAAGCTTGTTGTTTTTATATAACTGTGCAAATATTGCAAGTGCAATGTGCAAGTATTTTTCTATGGTATTTAGGTTAAATAAAGGGCTGTTTTTTATTATAAGTAATATATAATAAAAGAATTCTTGTCCATTTCTCTCCACACAGGCCATTCAGTAAAAGCACTTTATAGGCAGTTATATATTTTAGCACTACCTGCCTTGAAAGATGAATGTGTAGTGGTTTCTTTTGGTGTTCCCAGAGAACCTTTTCCCACATGAAATTACTATAAATATTAATTATAGTAATTTATTCCAGAAAAATTGTGTGATTATGGGAAGGCATGTTGCATCTGTGCACAGTTTAGATGAATACACTTTCCTTCGGACTTTAGTCCGTAATGCTGCTAATGCATCTGTATCAAAATGGTTAGGTGCCACTAACATACAGTAGTACAGGTTTGTGACACAGAATCATAGTTCCAGCTCACTTGAGATACAATACATACTGTACATACATGATACATTGCATTACATTATATTTAACCATCTTCCAGCAAGCGTACTCTCCTGCTTATAGCAAACTCATATTTTTCCCTTTATATTTTCTTTTATGTCTGTCATTGTATTGTGAAATGATTCTTCCCCTCTGAGCCGCTGATTTCTCCACCTCCTTTTGAGTTACCCTGTCTCACTTTGTTGCTGTTTACTAATGCCTTATTTGTCGGTCATTTTTTATTAATGGATTTTAATGGTCGCATGGGACATCCGAAGTTTGAGATATTTCTAGCCCGATGCTGATTCATATGTTTATAGAACCATGTCCCATATGTGGTTTGATAGCTTCTTAGTCTTCTTCTTTTCTTTTTTTTTGTTTCGGTGTGTTCTCTAACAGGGACACTTTTTTATATAGCAGTCATATAACTTTATTGCCCATACGCCATCTATGATGTCTCACAGCACCTGGTTGCTCTAGAACTAATCTAAGGAATTTTACAGCAATGAGAGTAAATACTTATGCAGTGAAGACTATGTTCTATTTGTAAATAGTTTTGTAAATTATATACATTTTAATGAATTTTATATATTATGACTGCATCTTCATATCATCTTTGATAATGCTGTTTATTCAGCTTTTTTCAGGTAAGGTAGATTTTCACTTTTGCGCATCACAAATATCTCTAGTCAACTATTTAGCTATCTATTTTGTTGCATGATATTGTGATATTTATAATGGATTCTTGCTGAAACACCTGATAAGTTTATGCAAGAAATGCAAGCAAACATCACATTGCATAGTTCCAATCAATCAAGCCTAATGTGTGATATTTTCCTTCCAGAGTTCTCCACACTTTCCTTTACACTCAGCAGTAAGCTGAATTGTACCTCTTAAAACCATTTTAGCCTTTTTTTTTGTTTGTTTTGCTGTTTTTTTTTTATATGTAGTAAGTATGGGGCACATGATTGTGCAATATACAGTGATATATATTCCTTTTTTTCAGCACAAAATAGGAAATATGATAAACTGAACTATATTTCATTTTAACCAACTATACAGACATGACTGAGCCAAAAAAAGGAGCAGCTGCAATCCTGTATGTACTGTGTGAACTTTTTTTTAATGATTTGGTCCTTGGCCTGTTCTAAACAATCGCAGGGAGGCAGTGGCCTACTAAATGCTCTGCCTGTCCCAAGACCAAATATCTTCCCTTTACCTGGTGCCTCCACATCGATATAGGTAAACTAAACACTTTGGCAAAAGCGATAAAGTGAAAAAATTTCAGAGTAACCAATAACAACACAGTAACAGTTCTGTGGAATTTGACAATCACGCTGCACCTGCAGCCGTGTCCCTCCCGGCCCTCCTGACCCCAGCTCTCATGAACCCATGTGAGATTAGGTAAACAAAGCATCACTATCATGCCTAAGAGATTAACCAGACTCAACAGTGAACTCATCCTCATTTGGGTGAATTCGGATAGCAGGGAAGTTACACAGTAACACTTCCTTTTGCTTTACTAAATTTTGTCTGATTGGTCCAAATCATAAATTAAAATAAAATAAAATCACACATATCATTTTTTTTTTCATTATGCACCGGTTGAAGTTTTAGGACATCATTGTCTTTACTATGCATTTATTATTTAACAACCAAATATCACGTCATGTATCACAATATCTCACCACAGATGAGAAATCGAAAAAAGTAGATTAAAGTTTTGTCTTAAACTTTTAAGACAAGATTCGGGTCCTCCAATGTATGAAACCTAAAGATATCATTGAAAGAGTTATTTTTGACCAATGTACAGACAAAGCCTTTCTTTTATTTTTAAATCTATATAAATTCCTGCAAACAGCTTTAGTAGTGTGTCCATCAACTGACATTATACATTTGTTGATCAGATATTGTAAAAAAATAATAATAATAATAAAAGTCTAACAAAACTGACCAGACATTTTCACATTTTGTGAAATTATCAAGAGCTTCATATTTATTATATGTCTGTTCAGATATAAGATGTCAGCGTAACTGGTCACAGTATGGAGCACACTGCTTCAGGATTTTCACAACCTGGAATCCTGCAGAGAGAATCGCATCTATTACATGCAAAAAGGCAAAAAACAAATAATAATAAATATTGATTATAGTAATTTCTTCCAGGATAATTGTGTGATCATGGGAGGGCATCTTGCATCTGTGCACAGTTTAGATGAGTACACTTTCCTGTGCACTTTCCAGTGACTTAGTCCAACGTGCTGTATCAAAATGGTTAGGTGCCACTAACATAGTACAGGTTTGTGATACAGAAACATAGTTCCAGCTCACTTGAGAATTGCATGATATTATATTTAAGCTTTTTCTTTTTATGCCCCAAGAAGCAGTTTGGTTGTGGACTGATGGGTCATCATTTGATTACAACATCTGGAGTAGTGGACAGCCTAGTAATAGTAATGGACTCGTTTTCCGCATTAATATTTATATTATGAAAAAAAAAACATGAACATTAAAACAAGAAAACAGGAGTACAAATTCTACCTTTTTCAGTTTATTACCTATCTGGCAGTGTGTTGCACATAATTGTTTTCACAGTAGCAGGAATTTACCTTCAGACAGTACCAGTCAAAAGTTTGGACACACTTTCTTATTCAATAGTATTTTCTTTATTTCTTTATTATTTTCTATTGTTTTTTACAGACTGGAGTACATTACTAATGAAGACATTGAAATTATGACAGAACCACTCCTGTATGGGATTATTTAGTAATATGTTAAATAACCAAGAATATATTTTATATTTTCAAATCTTCAAAATATTCACCTTCTGCTTTGATAACAGCTTTGTACAGTACACTCTTGGCCTAATGAGATAGTCACCTGGAATGGTTTTCCAACAATCATGAAAGAGTTCCCAGATTGGCCGCTTTTCCTTCACTCTCCGGTCCAATCTCAATTGGATTTAGATTATGGATCTAGGCTCAGCAGACCACAGGACAGTTTTCACTGAACAGTTGTCCGTTACTTGTGTTTCTTGCCCAAGCAAGTCTCTTCTTCTTATTATTGATCTTCTAAAGTAATTGCTAAACATCAGTCAAACTCTTTAACTTTTTATGCTAGTTAAATATAATATGATTTTGTTGATCTCTTTTAACTGTTAATCATCATCATATTTAAAATAATAGTGTTTATGCATTGACGTTGTTTCAAAAAACATGTGCGCAATTCTGATACCAAAACCTACGTAGCATAAAAAAGGAAAAGCCAAAAACAGTGAGTGAAATGACTCAGAAGAAATAACACCATCAGCAGACCAAAGGTAAGTCTTCTTTTCTATTGCTCATACTTTTCCAAATCTTTTCAACTGTGATTGAATGTGTTTTAAAGTGATAAATATGAGGTAGTGTAAAGATTGAACATAAAGGTACATTTAATGGAACTGACTCTGTACATTGAACATTTTGTAAATTATATACATTTTAATGAATTTTATATATTATGACTGCATCTTCATATCATCTTTGATAATGCTGTTTATTCAGCTTTTTTCAGGTAAGGTAGATTTTCACTTTTGCGCATCACAAATATCTCATAGGCGTCACTTTTAATTATACTTTTTAATTTTACTAGGTATAATATGCAATAAATGGAAGGGTAGATCTTTATAATAACCATCATTAGTAAGTCATTTATCTAGCCTTAATGAACTACCCTAAATTATTATCAAAGATTGTACTGTGAAATCACCTATGGACCTTCAGTTTTAAATCTTTAAAAGGGATTCTGAAGTCTGAATTTGGACATGTGGATGTTAATGTGGAGAGTGGCATGTGAACAGGGCGATGCTCAGGGACTTTCAAGGTGGGCTGTACACCGCCGTTTGATCACCGGGAAAATGACAGTCGCTGAAGGACAGCATAAATTTCCTTGACACTTTCAGTTTCGCTGAGAGCCTGCAATTGCGACTCAGGTGCCTTGACGTCAAGGCCCCCATCCGCACAGCCGCACCACCAGCAGAGAGCGACTTCACGCTTGCATTCATCGAGTTTGACTCCTGCCTGTGGCCACGACTGCTGAGGAGCCTGCAAGAGAGCTGTCTATGAGAGTCCACTTCACCACTCTGCCACCACCATCCTTACTCAGCAGCAAAGACAGTGGTAAGTGAAAGGTGCCATGCCACGTCCACCAGGGGCTCTAAACGTGTATGGATTGTACATTGTTTGCCTGCCGAGTTAAGTGACATTCACGTTGGCTGCATCATGTTCTGACTCTGTGCTGCTGAGAAGCCTGTGAGAGCCACTGTCTATGAGAGCCCATACTGCCACTCTTCCACTGCCATTGTTTGCCAGTTGAGTGCCTACATGCCAGCTAGGCACTGCTTCGGACCTACACGTGGACAACCCCACTCTTTTCTTCCACTTTTTTCCCCTTCCTCCCTCCTTAAATCCTTTTTTTTATTTCTTTTTGGCATGTCTTGTATATTTTTTAAATATCTGTACACTTTTATACTTACAGTGAAACTTGCATTACGAGCACAATTCGTTTCCGGAAGCGGGCTCATATTTCAAAACACTCGTAAATCAACGCGAATTTCCCCATAAGAAATAATGGAAACTCAAATGTGTGTGTGTGTGTATGTGTGTGTATGTGTGTGAAGCTAAAGTAAGAGGAGAGGAGGAATCAGCCCCTCCCCTCTCCTCATTTTACACAGTAACACTTCCTTCTCTCTTATTTGAGTTTCACACACACACAAATTAATGGAAAGACTGTTTTATCTGAAAATTTAGCAAGGAACATCGCTAAATGAGCTCGCGTGAGCGCACGCTAATGGAATCACTGCTGTAAAGTAAAAATAACAAACAAATTAACCTGCACTTTACCTTTGAAAAGAATCGTGACAGAGCAGTGTTTCTGTGTAGAGCAGAGAGTGTGTGTGTGAAGGCGGGAGGAGGGGTATGAGTGTGAAGGGGCACATTTTCAAATTACGTACAGAGAGAAAGAAAAGGGATCTTTAACCTCTCTAATGAGTCTTTCTTTTGCTTTACACACGCCCGCACAAGTGTTATAATAAACAGTACACGTGCGCTGTAGACACACGCATATGGTTCACTGTGGTTTCACTTTGTACACAGTGGCATTGTCATGTGGAGCATGTTTAAGCCACTTAGTTCCAGAGAATTTTAAATTTTACAGCCTATAAAATTTTCCTAAGTAATTGTGTGCTTTCAACTTTGTAGCAACAGTTTGAGGAGAAATACATTTAGATGTGATAGTAGGTGTGCACAAACGTTGGCCATATAGTGTAAATTTGCACATACTGTAGATGTTAGGCTAGTAAACCATACTTCATCAGCAGAAATGGAGACACATAAAAGTAACCTTTCCTCTTATGTAACTATCCGTAAAAGCTTCCTCAGTCATTAGGACCTCAGGCAGATTGTAAATTTGCACATACTGTAGATGTTAGTCTAGTAACCATTCTTCACCACTCTGTGCATCAGTGCTATTTCAAGGAGCAAGGAGCAGTAATGAAGACACCTATATGTATCTTTTCCTCCTACAGTATGTAACTACCTGTAAAAGAGTCATTAGGATCTCAGGCAGATTAAACCTTGCCATACATTTTTAGAATGTTAAAACATTCTAAACAATTTAACAAACAGTTTAAACAAATGTTATGACTACATGAAGCTGTCGAAACTATCCCATGGTAAATGCACAAAATAAAAGCTAAAGGCAGTCTAACTTTTTTTTTTTTTTTAAATAATCCATAAATCAGGCAATGTATAAAGTGAGAAGCCCATCTGCATGTGAACTCTGTAAATTCAGTGTTCACTGTATTGTGCCATGGTGTCAAAATTTGTTCAGAACTATAAACAGGGCCACAACAGTTCTTGTGTCTCTTACCACAATATTTACTCACTAGCATATGACACAATTAATGATGTAATGACAGTTATTGACATCAGTGTATATTCAACTGTGGTGCCCACTCTAGACATTAGTACTAGATTGTGATTTGTAATACTTGGTCATATTTAGAGATTAATTATTTAAAGATAATAAAGATAACTCCTTACCACAACTAATTTCTATCAACTTTATTTTCTCTTCTGTAATTGCCTTAAAATGTCTTTTGGGCATTTGCCATACAGTACATATAGTCATGAGAAAAAAGTATACACTCTTTAAATTTTATGTTTTTATTGATCAGGTTATAAATAACAATTGAATAATTCTCATTAAACTTCTATAAACGATCAAACTCAGGTGACAACATAAATAGCAAAACAAATTTCAATATTTAGTTATTTACTTCCCAATATTTTCTTTCGCAACATTCAAGAATCAGTTGGGAAAAAAATGAAGTACAGATTTCTTACTTCGACAATCATTATGAGCGCAGACACCTGTTAGTAATTAAATTCACAAGATAAGGTAATCATCAAGAAGTGTGACTACCTCTATAAAAAAAAACTTTTTGAAACACTCAGGTGTTGGTCTACATTATGTCAATAAGAAATGACATCAGCCATAACTTTATAAAAGGAATTCTAGCTGCATTAATCTTCCAAAAAAAATTAAATGCACTGTTATACATTAAGAGATATATTTTTTTTTGTTTGTGGTCAGACAATTTAGGGAACATGTGTAAAAACAGAAATTCTAGACAGAATTAAAACATTTGAAAAAAGCATCATTGATGCATCATCATTGCATCATTGCTTGAAAATTATGAACATCCAATAAACCTTCTTTCTCTTTGTGTTCTAGTCCCTCAATTTATAATTAAAATTTATATTAAACAGTATATACTGTATATTAGGGTTGTCAATAGTATTTCTCAATCGTTTTATGCAAATTAATAATATGACCAAGTTTGACCCTAATGGCTTCTCATTATCACAGCGCGGTTACCCAGATGTGTGGTAACATATAATAAGATGACTGAGCAAACATCACCAGGTGATGAATGGGAAGTTCATCAAGAAGTAAAAAAGCTTCTTGATGGAAGTTTAGAAGTTGTGTGCTCAAGTTACCTTTGAGGGTAACTATTTTTTACAAGAATACATTAAATGTAAGACACTGAAAAAGTGAGAGATGGCAAAAGCACTTACTGGAGATCACTGGACATCAGTAAGTATCCATAACTACCTCTGTGTAACAGGACACTTAATCGATGCCAAATGGCAACTGCATTCACTCACTCTGGGTGTGTAAAAACAGAAGAAAGATATTTTGCTGAAGCATGTGCTAGCCAATTGCACTAGCCAAGTTAAAAAGGAGACGACAGAGATGGTCACCACAGGGCTCACAACTGCAAGGAGTTTACCTTTCAAGAGATTTTAATTTAACATTTGTTCAATGTTAATGTTTGAGATATTATAAAACTATATAATCTGTTTCTTCTAACCAGTTTGTCAAATGCATTTCTTTATTTCAACATTGAACATTTATAATACAAATAAATCTGAGTATTTTAAAAATGTGACTAATCGTGTCTGTGATTAACAATTTTTTTTATCGCACTAATATATAGTAATATATATTCACTGCAAGCCTGTTAGACACGTTTGATGTTTAAGCAGATATTTCTTTAAAGAAAAGAAACTTTTAAAATATATTAATGAAATGGCTAGCTGGTTGGTGTTGTATTTTTACTCAGAAGTGAGCAGCTGTACCTTCAGGGTCGTGGGCCATTCCAATTTATTAAGAGAACACTTTAATGATTTCAAACGCATAGTTTAGTCATCTCCTAAAATCAAAAGAGGCATAACTTTTATAGCAAGGTTTAACATCATACCCCTTTTCCTATTTAGACTGGAATGGACAACATACCACGCAGAAAATTTGAATGCAGTGTTCAAGTGTTCATGGAAAAAAGTAAAAAATAAATACATTTGAAAATGTTTCTCCCATCATGTGTTATCTATGCAAACAAACAGTGGAGACCCATGTGAATGTCCAATAATGGCCATAAAGGAAATTTTTCAATATAAATCCCCTTTAATGAAAAATGAGGGCGATTCCAGGATGCAAGGCAGCAAATCCACAAGATGATAACCATGATGCCACTGATGGGAGAAAAGCATTAAGATGGAAAACTGGCACTGGCACCCGTACCAGCAGGAAATCAAACAGAATTGTTGATAATATAGAAAACAGTTAACAACCAGTTAACCAACAGATAAATCAATAAATATTAATATATTAATATTATATTAATATTAATATATATTTTTCCCTTTAAAACCTGAACGTTATCTATCACATAATATCATATTATTCAGATGATAAGAATCATACATAAATCAGTCTATTTGTGTTCCAGTCAGATCTGACTTCAGTGATAGTGCTTCATGTCGTTATAGTGTACCATCTCAAAATCATCAAACCAGTTCATAATAGGGTAAGGTGCATGGATGATTATAAAGCAGTCCTTCATACTGTATCTCCATATAAAATGGAGCCATTTGTCAGTGCTAGGATGTTTCGGTATTGTTATGCTAATGCAATTAGCAGGTAACAAACAGCAGTATTTGGTGATTATCAGGTTTTCCCATTATGTTTTTATCTAAAGAACAGAAGAGTGTTTGTTGTATCTGATAAAAGAGTTGTTTCTGGTAAAGAGCATGAAGCTTTGCACTTTAGACAGTGAAATAAGGTTTTACTTGGTGGACATTATATGAGTTCAGAATAACGTTGCCATATCTCTCTCCAGTTCCCTTGGTCTCTTCTTATTGTTGCTCTCTTTCAGTAGGTGTTTTCATGACCAGTTAAAATATATAAATTGCTAGGTGATGAAGGGTTGTCAGTTGGGGTGCTTTGTAAAACAATGTCTCTGCAAAATATATGAAGTTTAAATCAACCTACATTGAAAACATTTTTTTTTAAATGACATAACCCAAAGTAAATCTATTACCTGTTTGTGCCTAAAACCCGAAACATTCGAGTTTCATCTGTGATTTCTTGTGTTACCTGTAAAGCAGAAGATGAGATATTCAGTAATGTGCAAAGTCACATCTAAGTAACTGCTGTAAAGCAACAACGTCTTCAAAAATTAATTTTAAAAAAACTATAAAAAGCAGTAAACAGTGATAAATGAGACAAAGTCACTAATTGGTATAGTGACTTTGTCTCATTTATCACTGTTTACTGCTTTTTATAGTCATTTTTATATTTGCTTAAAATATAGTCTCAGGTACAATTTGTGCAGTTCTATAAGGAAATTATAGCTGCTTAGTTTTACTGAGCATCCTGCAGAACAGTTTTTTGTGACTTTGTGTGCATTTTGTTTGCATTTTGTGAACTTTGTGTTACACCATTTCTGTTTATCATGCATGCAAAACCCTTACGCTTTCTATGGGTTTTTTTTTTTTTTGGTTGTTGTTTGTTTGTTTTTTAGTTTTTTGTCTTTTCTGACCTACAGATACAGTCATTTCCTACAGATACAGTCATTTCCATTTTTTGTTGTTTTTGTATATGTTGATATTGTTATTGTGTTTTGTACTGATTTACTTAAGTCATAAAATAAACATTTTTTTTGTGCCAAAAAAGGGTGTCCTAAGACTTTTGCACATTACTGTAATTTTCAAAACTAATCAAACATTTGAAAAAAAGAATTCAACTCAATAATTCAGTTTATTACACATTTACATTTATACATCCAGATTAAAACTGATTAAGTAATTTGGGCTGCGATGGATTGGCACCCTATATAGTATAGACGATGAGTGAGTGAGTGAGTGAGTGAGTAATTTGGGGTTCAGTCACAAGTTCCTCCCCGCAGGACACGGTGCAGTTCTAATGAGTGTGGAGAGCAGTGCATTTGTGCTCGGTTTTGAGTTTGAGTCATGTGTTGTGTTGCCCGATGGCTTTGTTTTAGTTTTGTCCTGTTTTTATTCCTGTCCTATTACTCTTACTTATCTAATTCTGTGCACCTATTCTCTGTATAGATCTTTCTACCTTGATGGATACTATCAAGGTGGAAAGTTTTGTTAATATTAGAGTCATGATCAGACTGCCTGGCCCATTTCTGAATTGCTGGGCTCCCAGGAATTCTAACGGCCCAAACATGTAGAAATGGCTTAGAGCGAGGTCAGGACTGTATGATGTGACAATAACTCCCAGTCGAGTTCCTATAGTGTGCAAGTGATGTTTGTGAATGATTGTGTGTACAGTTCCCATAGACAGATGCATCTCTTATGCACGTTGCCAACAAATTAACTGTTGATTTTCAAGGATCAGGTGCTCCACTCGCTGAATGTTCACAGGAACGAATCCAGTGAGCTCCGAGCCACCTTGGGCGTAATCATTGACTGATCATGCACTTATGTACCTTCTTTAAAACATTTGCACCATTTTTTCTTATGTCATTTGGTTTTTCTGCCTTCATTTGCAAGAATTTTCATTTTAAGTGGCAGTTTGACTTAAATGCCCATTAGCTTATTATATGTGTATAAATAGAGAAAAAATACTACAGTGAAACCTCGGATTGCGAGTAACGCGGTTTGCGAGTGTTCCGCAAGACGAGCAAAGATTTATTTAAAGTACCGAGTGTCATGTATCATGCATGCGCTTTTTGTTTTAACTGAGCCAATGGTTTTTCTCTCTCTTGTGCTGTGGAATTGTGGTTAATCGTCTCCCCTGCTGGGTCCTAGTGCGTGTCTCTTACTGGTATAATCACCATCCCTGCACGCGTGTACTGTTTATTATAACATTGTGACCACGTGTGTGTGTCTGTGTGTGTGTGTGTGTGTGTGTGTGTGTGTGTGTGTAAAACATATTTTATTTTGTGTTTGTAAGTGCGTGTGTACAGCGCGTGTGTACTGTTTCTTATAACAC
>JAOVVB010000043.1:14915084-14939178 GCA_028570985.1 Heterobranchus longifilis
TGTAGAGCCGTGATTAATGTGGGAGCACTAAGTACCTCTCATCCCTCCCCTATGATAGAGCTCGGCCAATCAGCTCTCTCTGTGCCTCCGGCTGCGAGAGGTTACAGCATCACCCGGGAATCGAACTCGCGATCTCCGGATGATAGGACGAGCACTTTACCACTGCGCCACTCGGAGGCTAAATTGTCTCTTTTAACTCTTATTCCATGACACTGGTAGTCCCCGACTTACATACATTCAAGTTACGAATTTCCGCAGATACGAACGGACCGCGGTTCTACTTCCGGTTTGAACACTGAAGTAGCTCATGTGTATTGTACAAAAAGTAGACACTACAGGTGTTTGGAGACCTCATCATCCCTTATACAGTATGTATGTGTAGATCTTTGCCCAAACTGTTGCCACAATGTTTAAAGCACAGTGTTTTATTGAATGTCTCTGTATGCCAAGGCATTACAATTCCTCTTCTCTGGAACTAAGAAAATCTGCTCGATCAAGCACAAAGCGAGCTGCAGGAATACATTCTGTTTTGGTGGGAGTGAAGGAACTCGGTGTGTCCTGCACAGACCGTTGACCTCACCACTTTTGAACTGGTTGGTGATAGCCTACTGGTTGAAAGGTGTACCCTGCAGATAGTGTCAAGGCTCCAGGTCTCCCATGTCCCTGAAGGAGTTAAGCAGTATAGAGAATGAGTGAGTAAGTGAACGCCTATGGGATAAACTAGAATGCTGACCCCTGACTCATGCTCTTATAGCTTCATGATCATCCAAAACCGTCCTCAGGAATTTATTCATAAACGCTGATCCGCATAGCAGTTTTAAAGAAAGAGTGCAGAATAAATGTATCAGTACAAACACATGTCCTCTACGTGTCTCTTTTTCAGTAAACTGGAGGAGGACAGTCTTTACATGGCCTACGCTGACATCATGGCCAAGGTGAGAAAAAACGAAGTTCACGAGGAGTAATTCAGTCCACTGAGTGCCAATACTTTTATCACCGCTCACCGTACAGATTCTCCTGACACGTTCTCATTTTCTGTAAATGGTTCACAGAGCTGCCATGATGAGGAGGAAGACGACGAAGAGGAAGTGAAAAGTTTTGAAGTAAGCATAATTCTGGGATTATATGACGATACGGACAGTAGAGATCTATTTAAGCTTCATTTAAAACCTTTAATAAATGTGAGGAAATGTGGCTCAGACCTCCTGAAGTGAGCAGATTTCAGTCTGTGTTAAATATATATGATTTTTTTTTTTAAATAATCCCAATCCAGGTACACAGCTGTACTGAAGATAACAGGATCTGTGCTGTGACTGTGGGACCCTGTAGTGATGTAGGCTGGTGATGTCATTTCCTTTTCTTCCCACCGATGTCCTGTCCTTACTTTGTTCACTTACAGGAGAAGGAGATGGAGAAACAGAAGCTGCTCTACCAGCAGGCTCGGCTCCATGATCGCGGTGCGGCTGAGATGGTACTGCAGACCATCAGCGCCAGCAAAGGTACAGTACACGTCTGACCAACTCACACAAAGGTACACGTCTGACCAACTCACGTAAAGGTGCACGTCTGACCAACTCACACAAAGATACACCTCTGACCAACTCACATAAAGGTACCCCTCTGACCAACTCACATAAAGATACCCCTCTGACCAACTCACATAAAGATACCCCTCTGACCAACTCACATAAAGGTACCCCTCTGACCAACTCACACGAAATAGTGGTGATGGGAGGGAGGAATATGAGCATATTAAAGGAGAATTAATTGATTAATTAAAAGTGTCATTAAATAATTAAATGTTCAACTTGACATGGAAATATTTAAAATACTTGATTTCATTGGCATTTAAATGTTTAATGATTTGTTTAACTGTGTTTATTTATTTATTCCAAAGTATACATATTTATTTGATTATTTTTTTGATTATTAATGTAAAAGGTTATTTCGTTATTTATCTAATTATTATTTACATTTTTTAATAATTACTTCATGATTTATTTATTCCATAGTCATAAGAAAATAAATCAATTCCGAAATAAATCATTAAATAAATAAATTATGGAATAAATAATTAAAATCTATCAGTAAAAGAAGCGTTAAATAAATAATTTAATTAATCATAAGTAAATAATCTCAAATAAATCTTGAATGAATGAATAAATAAATAATTAAAGTCTCAGTAAAAGAAGCTTGGAATAAATAATTCAATTAATCATAAATAAATAATCAGAAATAAATCTCAAAATAAATCAGTATATAAATGAAATCTATCAGTAAAAGAAGCATGAAATAAATAATTTAATTCATTATAAATAAATAATCAGAAATAAATCTCAAAATAAATGAATATATAAATACAATCTATCAGTAAAAGAAGCATGAAATAAAAAAAATAATTATAAATAAATCTTGAATAAATCTAAAATAAATCAATCTTAAAATAAATAAATGATGAAATACATTACCGAATAAATCATGAAATAAATAAACAAACAAATAAATAAATCATATAATGAACAAAAGAATAAATCAAGAAATACAGTATATGAAAAAAACAAATAAATAAACAAGGAAATACATAATGAAGTAGATAATTAAATAAAACCAGTTAAATAGCAATTAAATAATTTTTTTAATTCATGTAACTATTTCAGCGTGTTTTTATTGACACATTTTTAAATTAATTAATTATACTTTCAATTATTTATTTTATGACGTACATATTACACTCTTTAAAATAGACGCCTACTAGAAATTATACCTTATATACACCGTATTTAGGAGACGTTTATAAAAGCAGCTTTAAGAGTGAATGATGAGAGCGTGAGCTGTAGAGCGCTAGAGACTGGACTTTTAAATGAGAGAGAAAAAAAAAAGGTTCAAACCGCCACAGCACTCGAGCAACATGACTAGAGCTGAGCACCTGGAGGTCATACAGTACAGCGTGTGGGTGTTGTGCCGCTCGTGATCTCTGCGGTGCCAGAGGTCGTGACTTTGTTCTGGCTGTGCGTGCAGGTGAGATGGGGCCGATGGTGGCATCCACGCTGAAGCTGGGCATCGCCATCCTGAACGGTGGAAACTCCACAGTACAGCAGGTACCCGCCATGTCAAAGACTTGTTTAGACGCAAGAGAATGTATTACGGCTTTTAAACAACCACAAACACACGGATGTTCGCTTGTAGAAAATGCTGGACTACCTGAAGGACAAAAAGGACGTGGGATTCTTCCAGAGCCTGGCAGGACTTATGCAGTCTTGCAGGTAATTTATCAGAAAACACTGTTAACCATAAAAGGATGTTCTAGATTTTCAGATATTTTACATATCTGTCTTTTTCGTCTTTGTCCCAGCGTTCTAGACCTGAATGCTTTCGAGAGACAGAATAAAGCCGAGGGTCTGGGCATGGTGACGGAAGAGGGCTCGGGTAGGTTCACAAAAAACACGAGAAATCTATAGAATCTCTTCTCGTGTTAAATATTCTGATTATTATTATAGCAATATCCAAATAATCTGCTTTATAACTCATTTTTTCTACTTTTTAAAATACAGTGTTGTAAATTGGCCACTACTCCAAGGTTTAGTATTTACACCAAAACATGCCCTGTGGTTTTCCTCATCTTTTCTATGGTTGTCCTTTTTCTGTCGTCGTTTTTTTCTGTCAGTATCGTTTCATGTTGCTTTTATTATTATTTATTTATTTTTGTCATTCTTCAGCCATGATGTCTACATCCACCGTCATGATTTTAAATGTTTAGACCACTCGTGATCGGTGTCTTTGTCTGAAACGCGTTTAATTTCATTCATTTTGATTTAGCGATGTGTGTGTGTGTCTGTGTGTGTGTGTGTGTGTGTGTGTGTGTGTGCGCGTACCATCTACAGTAACTGTTGGATCAAATGGCTGTCTGTTCTGCCCTTTCACACCAACGATCATTTACACTTCACAGCTCAGATTGACTGACGCTAATCCAAACCTTGAGTACTTGTTTGACGTTGAAAGCTGTTTATGAATTCTTGAACGTGTTTAAATGATTTTCAGAAAGGGTACCATGACAAAAAATCTTTATAGTAAATACAATAAATGCTGAAAAGTTACTGCAGGACGGTGATATCTGAAGGTTCCATACAGCCTTATACAAATGCTTTTTTTGACATTTATTGTCTTTACCAGCACATTCGCATTGACTTTTTTTGTAAAGAACAAAATGTCTTTCATTTTGATTAAATCTGTTTTGTTTCATTGTTGTGTCAAGATTGTGTTTAAGGTTTGTTTTCAACTTGAAACCGAGGCTTAATTTTCCCTATAGGGCTCTTGTGTGTGACGCTCAGGTGCCGATGTAAAACCAAACCAGCCGGCATTTTGTCTGGCCGTCTGTCTGCAGTTTTGAAATGATGGTCAGTGGTGCTTGTGTAGTGACCGTTTTATGTCAGGTAGCATAATCAAATAAATGTTTGGTAAATTTAACACAACAAATATCCATAATACAAGGGGCATTCAAGTCAAACTGGGACTTTTCTCGTGAATGAATGCATAGAACGTAAAAAAAAAAACCAAAATGTATGGAGAACTTTAAGCACAGTGATGCAGTAAAACATTTAAATTGTGCAAACGTTTTAAAGAAGGCCGGATGCCCGTGAATGACGATGCCAGCCGAGTTGGCTCAGAGCACACCGCAGTCGTTCCCGTGGGCATTCAGCTAGGCCAGGCGTCGGCACCCATAAACACACTCGGAGCCATTTGGAGCCGTTTCCCACAGGAAAGAAAACACCGGGAGCCAGAAAACCCTTTTGATATCTAAAATGAAAATAACTGCATATATCGTTGTTGTTTTTTTACATTTATGCTATGTACAAATACTGTGTTGCATTCATGAAATTAATGCTACAGAGAAAACTTTATTTTATTTCTGCATGCAACAAAAACATTTTGAATTCCGGCTCCGGCGAATCGAGAAAAGCTTCTACATGGATGGGACACAAATGAAGCACTGGTGAAGCCAAAGTACCCGGAGAAAACTCACTAAGCAAGGGGAGACCGTGCAAATGCCATGCACGGTCCTCGAAAGTGTAAACAACGGCTGGAGCTTGAGAAAAAATATCCAGTGACTAAAATTTTCAACATTTAACGTCTCTTCAGGGGGTAAATTGAGCCCGCGATCGATCATTATGTATCTGCGGCAGGCGCGACCGCCAGACAAAATGGCGAATGCTTTAATTCTGGATCACGTGACTGCAAGAGCTCTATTGTTTTGTTTCCCATGTTATTTTTTTTTGTCATAATACCCTTGAATTAAACCGGAGGCATGTGCTGTCTTTTACTGCTCTATCAAACAAACCTCTGCACTTTCGATTGGATTCAGTCAGCTCCGTTCCTGCTCTATTACACACAGTGAGGAAAATAAATCCAGTAATGATCTAGACTAGGTTTATCCGCAACTTCATCATGAATTAATCAGCAAATTCTCATAAATATTATACATTATAAATATTATGCATTTGTTACATGAGACACTTTTAAGATTTCAAGCGATAAAATGTTAAGATTTAATATTTCAGGAATTGATTTTATACATGAAGGAACAGGTGAACTATGGATACATACATAATATAGACTGAAAACACAGATTAAAAAAAACGTCATTCATTTTTAAGGAGGAGTCATTTTAACATTTGTGCTTCCCATGTTGAACACCAGCTCTGTAACGTCCACGTGTACTGTTTAGAGTGATTCATAAACCGGAACGCTGATGATTGAATCCAAGTTCATCTCTTCCCACTCAAAAAAAAAAAAAAAAGTTGGATCTTGTATTCTGTTTGACCTCTCACTATTTTCTTTCCTTTTCTTTTTTTCTTCTTTTGGGTTCATGTACTGTCTCCCCCTCCTCCTCAGTCATCACCCATGAGCGTGGTAATTATGCACTTCTGTCATTTTGCTGTGGTTTTTTAGCTTTGTGTCCTCTCTGTTCAGGTCCCGAGCCCTCCACGTGTCCCATACGTACTGTAAATCAGTCCACATCCTGTCTTTCCTGTCCTCCTCCTGACCCCTCAGTCGGCCCCTTGGCAACCCTTTCCCGGTTCTCCCTGAGCTCGATTAGCACCTGTATCTCCACTGTTTTCTTTTACAGCACTTTTCCACCCACACAGTGCCAATGCTGGTGCCAGAGTCGAGGACAAGCAGTGACGCATTTCCAGTTAAAAAAAAAAAAAAATTAATTAAAAAAAAAAAGATAAAATGAATAAAAAAAAGTCGCTCTGAATAAGAGCACCTGCCAAATGCTGTGAATGTGAAATTAGTGATTTTTTTTTGGCATGGCATGGGTATAATCCAGGATAAACATTGCAGGATTGGACTCATTGTACAATATGTATGAATATGAATATTATCAAATCAAAATATAATATTATAGTGCACGACTCTTTTGGGGCCACTCAGTGAATGAGCTAAGAGATGCCAGTAACTATAGACATGGGCAAAACCCTCAATCACTAAATGTAAAAATACTTCTCAACACCTTACAACATGCACAAATTTGTAATGTGTATTCTCAAGCACCATAGCGATATGTCATCAGGGGGAAAAATGGTATGACAGGCATGTTTTCCTCCATAATTAACATAGCAATGTGTAGAATAAAGAAAATGCCTCACCTGTAAAGTTTCTCTACAGATATATGCAATCTGTTTCTCCTTTAGAGGCCCAGTCACTGTGGAGAAGGAGTAAAACTAATTTTTTTTTTTTTTTTTAATGGTAGGAAATTCAAGTTGTTTATAACAATCAGATTTTACCATGGTAGATGTCTTGCAATGACCCTCCTCCACAATACTCCATGCAGAGCCAAAGCTTTGTATTTCTAAGGAACAAACATATGGAGAAATATTACAGTACATGTACACATGCAACAATGAGAACATACTGTAGTTCTACAAACAACTCTTGTTTTTGTAAATTACAGTATATGGTGAAATATATATGGACACCTAAGTATTGTGTATCCCATACCAAAACTGTGGGTATTTAATATTTTGTTGTTCCTCCATTATGTTATAAGAAACTCTACTCTTCTGAAAAGGTGTTCCACTAGATTTTGGACTATAGTTCCCCATAGTGAGGAGGCCTGGCATGGAGTTGTTGTTGTAGATCCAATTAATTCCAAAGCTTTTGACCGAGCATAGGGTCAGGACCCTTACCTCCTAGAACATGTTTGGGCCCTTTGGTCCAGTGAAAGAAAATCTTGATGCTACAGCATACAAAGGCATTCTATACAACTGAGTACTTCTAAATTTTTGTCTAAGACCAATGTACGAGTGTGATGGTCAGGTGTCCAAACACTTTTATCTATTCAGTGTGTGTGTTTCACATATATTGTATAGTGATGTGCAGCATCATGGCTCTACATGTTGGGTGCAGTAACAAATTACAGTTTTTTTTTTTAGGGTTCCAGCTAAATTTTCCCACAAGATCAAAAACCACACATAAACACAGACACACACACACAAACACAACTTCGAGCACACACGTAGCAAGAATGCAGTAGCGGTCATTAATGTGTGGAGATCTCAATTTCTGTTTATAACTGTGTTGACAAAATGTTTAATCCAGTTACTGCCTATGTAACTATTTTAAGTGTGTAGATTAGAGCAGAGAATAAGGCACTGTCTGTGTGAGTAATGTGTTTATTGCTGGAGTCCGGACATCTGCTGGAAAACACCAGAAGCATCCGTCCTGCATAACTCTACCTGTGGTAGCTGCCATAATAGGCCACAATATTCTTATGCTTGCACTCCTTCATTGTGGTGATCTCCTGCTGAATAGATGTGATGTCATCTCCTGAAACAGGCACAACATGTTATATTACAGTTCTGTAATTTCACACCTTGTCTAATACAACTTGTTGTGAAAGGAGACACAGAAGGCACTAAAACAATGTCTTGGCACCAATGAAATGCTAGCGTAGGTAAGTCCAACAAAAACTAAATAAATAGTAGCATGGCCATTTAAAAAAAAAACAGAACTAACAGCATGGCTAAGGTTATAACATAAAAACGTGTATATATCTGCAAGAAATAAAAGAGTATATTGTTACAAGTAAAATTATTTACCTACCCGGATCCAGCTTAACAATTTTAATAGCAGCTATTTTCGAGGTCTTGATGTTCCTCGCCTAGGAGAAAAGTTTTTTTTTTTTAATTCATATGTGTTCTTTGTTCATCATTACTACTGCACATTGTGCTCACTTCAACAGTATAGGAATAGAACAGAAATAGAGCCAGCTTTTCTACCATCTATCTACAGTAATTCATAATCTCCCAATGTCAGTGCATGGAATGTGCAAATAGTATCTGACTAAGGACTAAGGACACTGTTACTTTAGAATTTACAAACAATATTAACATGGTGACTGTGAATATGAACAGTTTCACTGAAAAATGAGATAACTTGTTTGTTTAAGAAAAAGCTTTTTTTTAAGTAAGAAGTATTGCAAACTGATAGAGAATATCTTGTGCATAGTCACAAGAGTGTTAAAATGCACAAACACCAAAAGATTATGTCAAAATTGTTTGGGTTATATCGGTGTGAATTTTGTGTAATTTTGCTAAATGCTATAATTCCACCTCACATAGTTTGGTCATAATGAATAAATTTGTATCTGTGTCTGTAGTTATTGAAATACAATAACTTGCAAAAATATTTATACCCCTTGAACTTTTCCACATTTTGTCATGTTACTACCATAAACATTATTGGGATTTTATATGATAGACCAACACAAAGGAGCTAGGAGAACATTAATGAGAGAAGCAGCCAAGAGGCCTATGGTAACGCTGAAGGAGCTGCAGAGATCCACAGGACTGTTTATGGCTTTCTTTCAACAACAGCTTTCCTCTTGCCACTCTTTCATAATAGCCAGATTTTAGAGTGCACGACTAATAGTTGTCCCTTGGACGGATTCTCCCACCTGAGCTGAGGATCTCCGCAGCTACTCCAGAGTTACCATGGACCTCTGGGCTGCTTCTCTGATTAATGCTCTCCTCACCATACTCTTTCATTTTTGGATGATGGATTGAACAGTGCTGCATGAGATTCTCAAAGTTTGGGATATTTTTTTATAACCTAACCCTGTTTTCAACTTTTCTACAACTTTATCCCTGACCTGTCTGATGTGTTACTTTGGCTTCATGATGCTGTTCATTCACTAATGTTCTCTAACAAACCTCTGAGGTCTTCACAGAACAGCTGTATTAAATTACACACAGGTGGACTCTATTTACTAATAAGGTGACTTTCTGAAGGCATTTGGTTTCATTGGATTTTGATTCGGGGTATCAGAGTCAAGGGGTATAAATACTTTTGCAAGGCACTGTATTCACTTTAGCACCAAAATGTGTATGTTACTTTTTAATATAAAATATAGCAAACTCGTGCTTTGTTCTGTAGTGAGTCACTTTTGGAACAGGGAGAAACGTGTCAAGTTTTGTTACACACAATTATTATAAAGATCGTTGAAGATCACAATACAAAACACACCAGTTTACAACATCATCAGCATCTTCCTCTTATAGTTTTAGTTTCACTTCAGCAGTTCACGACAGCTCCTTATCATAGTACTGTTATGCTCTGTATAATGTCCATTTGTGCATTGTCCAACTGCATATTCATCTGTGGTCCCACAAGGTTATAATATAGCTCAAAAATCCCAATGGGCAAAAATGGAGCAGATAGAATCAGACATAGCAAATGCAACAGCTTCCTGAACACAGCATGTGTATCTCATGTCTCTTGTACACAAAGCACTTGCCCATTTCTGGAGTGTTGTAGTTTTAAACGTCTGCTTAATTTTCTTTTGAAAACATTACCACAATGTGTATCAGGGCTCCAAAATCTTACAAAATCAGTGGCAGTGATGGCTGGAGCAAAAGAAAAAAGAGATTTATCACTGTGGATGTGAACCAGAAGTGTACACAACAGTATCCCACAAAGATTTGTTAAGTATATAATATGGTGTTCACACAACATGCAAACTGCTTAATGTCCGATTTCATAGAACATATCACAGATGATAAAGCGATATAAACCAGTCATTTATTACTGCTGGAATAACTGCAATGCTAGTAACAGGGAGTAAACTACCATTTTCTTGACATCTTTATCCAAAATCCATTAAACAGATTGAATTCACCCATGACAGACACTGTTCTGCTTCACTGATCACTTGTCAGAAAAAAGCGATGAGATTGTTTTTTCAGGAAGCGTTTACTTTTCCTCTGAAATGCAGCTGTTATATTTTGCAGAAAACATTGAAGTTCAAAGCTTCAATGATACGTAGTGGCTTTCAAATAAAGATCTTGTTATAGACCACCTTATGTGCCGGAGAAAAATAATTTGCCAAAATGAGTAGTGAAAATGTCTTTTATCGCATTTTGCCCTCAAAATGTTCATATGATAATAACTTGTGTGGTGGCAAAGTGGCCTGTAGAACAAAATTTGTTCATGACCCACTCTTTACACATTTTACACATAAGTAATAAGGCATTAAACACTCATGCCCTTACATTTCATTTAAATAAATTTTCTCTAACACTGAGGGCAAGGAATTTGTTTATGACGCCATTATCGTGTCATATAAATATTTGTGCGAATCAGGGGTGGCGGGGGGTTATTGATTGTTTATTTTGTTTTATTCTTTGGCTAATATCCCACCAAGCCTAATTCTATCTGGATTAGCTAACTTAAATTAACTTACTTTTTGTAAGGTAAGTTTTTATCTGTCTCCACATACATGTACAACATAAGTCATGGCCGTAGGTTCTTGGCTTAGTGCTTTCTAGATGTTAAATTTAAATGATTTATTTTATACTTGTCCAAACATGTACGACTAGATATGGCTGCAATCTGATGAGTTATTTCTGTGGAGTTATTTAGAGTCTTCACTAAAACATTTTCAGACATTCAGTCTCCAATATTAGCTTTATTTACAATTAATCTCTAATTTCCACTTGTGAAACAGCAAGAAAAAATAATTGGCTAATAAAACTTTGACTTTAAAAATATTGTGGCTCTTTAAAAGGAGTTCCTCCTGTGCAATTATTGTAGGAGGTAAATGGTTACAAAAGCACTTTTACTACAGACATACCAAAGTTTTTGGTTCTGCCTGGAGGTTCCTATTAGAGAGATATCAGTTTTTCAGGCCCCTGAGCTGGCCCAGGTGCACACGCCTCCAAAAAACATAGTGCTGACTTTGTAGTTTATATCCATTTTACTTTGTTTTACTTTGTTTTCTCTGTATTAATATGAACCGGCATTTACAAAATATACCAGAACTCTTCTCAATAAGTAACATAAAATATGTAGAAATGACGCAGAAAGAATGGGTTAAATTCTAGATTTTTAGCTTAAATCCATTTCAATTTAATACTTCATTGGGCCGAGGGAAAGGAAAGACATTTTAATTTAATTTCCACAGCTTAACCAACTAACCATAAGCATATATGTGTATTTAAAAAAAATAACCCTGTTTTCTTTGTGTCACTGATGAACACAGCAAAACAAGCATCCCCAGACAAAACCTGGAACTACGCTGAGCTGTCTTCCTGTTGTTTTCCTGCTATGGTTGGGGACTTCCTGCTCTGTAGTAAGTGACAGTGAGGTGAACCTTAACAGTCTTACAGTCCTGAAATAATATAGCTTAGGACAATGGCTTGGCCAGGAAGTGGGTCCCACTTTGATCAGCAATCCAAAAGTGTTTTTTCACTTCCAGTCATATGTCTAGTCTAAGCCTGGCAAAAAATTATGTTGAGTGAGATTTTCTTTCTTTTTATTAAAAAAAAAAAAAGGCATTAGAGACTGACAATCGATTATGAAAGGCTACTTTGTCCATTGTAAGGGATGCCAAAGACCTTTACTCTCCCACATTATTATGGCAGAAGCTGTGCATAATAGGGACAGTTTGGGTGCCTCTGAAGACACGTGTTCTGTCTTTTTCCACTTCAAAACAGTAAGAAAGGAATGTCACGGCCACACCTGCATGCCTGACATGACTAAAAGACAGTCGTGTGGTAGTGTCTGAATTTTTGGTTTGGTTATTAGTGGTTAGTCAACATTATATAAAATGTTCAAAACATATTGTTAGAGTGACTGATGAGCTGAAGTCCTAGTATAGGTCATCATGTAAAATTAGTCATAAGGTGCAGGGACAGTAAAGTCACAGTTAAGTGATAATAAGTAGCCTGTAAACATGGGAAAAAGGAAAGTACACAGTATACCTAAGAGAGAAAAGGTGAGAGAGAAAGAGAGAGAGAGAAAAAAAAACCATGAGATTCATGCCATGGAGTTTCCATTCCCATGTTTGGGCAGGTTGAAATATTCCTGGCTCCTGATCCGCGGTGTGTCTCTCACCTTAAACACATCACCGTATGTCCCACTTCCGATCCTCTGAAGGATCTCATAGTCCTCCAGCGGGTCTAGAAAAGAAACTCCGATAGTATCCATGATCGCAGCGAAACACGATTAATCAGGCTCTTCAGTAAACCGGCATGACCGCGATCAAACCCCTCAGTCGCATCCAAGAAAGCATTTGTCCAACCAAAAGCGCAATGCAGAAAGACACGGGAAAATTACGCGCGTTACTTTTAATCAGTAACGGAGGAACCCGATTCGAACCGTTTAATCAGAGGAAACTGCAGACGCATTGAGTCTCTGCGGCACTCAGAGTGAAGAGCTGTCCGTCCGCGCGCGTTGCCTCCACACGCACGCGAGCGCGCGCGCTCTCAGTCAGCACATACTTCCCTCGCAACACACTGCACGGTCAAAGAGAAGTGCAAAAGTTAGCATCCCACAATGCTATTTGTTTTGTGGCCATTTATTACTTAGTTTAGAGTTAATAGGCAATTGAAATATAAGGGTTCATTCCAAAATTCAGTGAGTCTTGTGCAGTATAAATACTTTTAACTTGGACCTATTGTGATTTGTTGGGGGAGGGGGGCGGATATAAACGGCTCTGGTGATCTAGTAAATAACCAAAATATGATTATAAACATTTAAGTAATATATTCATTCTTAATGCACAAAGTTTGAAAACCCCTGATTTAAATTAACATTTACAAAGAAAGAAAGAAAGAAAGAAAGCTCATTAGATTTTGATTGTAGCATCACATACGAGGTGATTCCAAAAGTTTTGTGTCTAGTTTTGTCAGATGGCAGCACAAAGCTGCATGCAGTCACAGGGAGTGCAGGCCTTCATAAGTCAATGTGCCAAAAGACATCTTCCTTTGTACATCGAGAGCTGTGCAGCTGGTGCTATTGGTACCACGTGTTACCAAGTCTGCTATTTCATAATGGACAGCAAGTTAGAACAAAGATGTGAAATTCTGTGTGAAATTGGGAAAATCTGCAACAGAGATGTTTGATGATTCAGCAGATTTACGGCAATACTGCAATGAGTCGTTTGAGGTGTTCTGAACAGCATGTACACTTAAAGAGCAGAACAACATCAATTCACCAATCACCAAAAATGTCGAAACCATTCGGCAACTTGTGCATGATGATCGTTGGAGAACTTCCACACCCACCCTACTCACTAGATAATAATAAAGTTTTAACAAGTATGTTATAAGTAACAAAGTACTTTCTAGTGAACAGATCTAATCTTGAAACCTTTCGATACCACCTCATACCAAAAAAAAAAAAAAAAAAAACATTTCAAAAATGGTTGGGCTGTTAAAGGAGTTCCTGGAGGGCCAAGGTTTCAGACGCAAAACACAGACTGAGCATTGCTCAGATGTACTGACAAAAAAAAAAAAAAGTACATTAAATGCATCCAAGCACTAGTGAAAGCCTGGGCTAAATGCATTAGTGTAACAAGGGATTAGAGAAATAAAAGGAGTTTTTAACTATCGTATTCTGTTCGCCCCTCATAAATAACTTTTATATTTTATTTCTGGCTCCTTTTTCATATCAACAGGATACATAATCACTGTACTGTACTTTGATACATAAAATATACACCAAAATACTCAAAGTAGATTTGTCAATCTTCTTGAAACATCTTTATTATAAAAATAGTTTCATACTGAGCAGCAGATTTGAAAAGCATTTACTTTGACATAAAGAACACCCGTAAAACTGAACATTTTTACGTAGCAGGAATCTGACAAGGTAAAGTGAAGGTAGGCACTGCTAAACACCAGCATGCTTAGCTTCTAACTGAAACATGACTACAAAGGACATTATAATATTTGAGAAAACTTACAAAAGGAGAACTTTTTTCAGAAAAAGTGTTTACAGCTCTTAAACACCACAAACCTTGGCACAATGAGATGTTAAATTCACATCTTGCAACTAATGTGAACATGAATATAAAAATATAGCAAGATTTGATTAATTCCTTAGCATAAAACAAAATTCTCTAATTCCAGTCCTAAACAGTTACAAGGCAATTCAGTGTTTTTGCTTTCAACATTATAACATGTCCTACTACATACAGCTCTGAAACTGTAATGATTCTAAGCAAGCTGAATAACAGAAACCTTTTTATATTATGTTTTATAAGCATGTTCAAAACATAACTTGCAATTGTTCTAAATAAGCTTAATGTTGATGTTTACCAGTTAAGGTATTTTTGTGGTTTAAATAAAAATAAATTGTTTTTAGGGTGAACAAATGCAGACTGTGACCATCACAGGATCCACCGGCTTATTTGAATAATTAGCAAAGTCATTTCCCAACCCCATTGTGTAGAACTGGTATATTTATATTATGCTCCCCGAGGTAAAGTGTAGACAAAAACTTAATTATACAGTGCTATGGTTCTTGAGGGCTGGAATTAGGGAATTCTGCTATTTAGCCATAGATCATTTTAACACTCAGTGCTGGTAGATGATGGACTGTTCAGTGAACACTATCAACTTTGAAAATACTGCATTCTACAGTATTGCAGGCAAAATGATGTTAACTCAAGGTGAAAATAAGATGCAAAAGAAAGGAGAATTCTATAGAGTCTTGCGAGGGCGTTTCATGAAGGACAGGCTGTAGTCACCGGAGGGGGTGGGTTTCTGCCTCTTCATCTGAACTTGTGACTGGGCAGTGAGTTGTAGCTTAATGGCGCTCGAGTTGATCTTGGCTGCTGAGAGCAGCTCCTTCATGCCCTTCATCTTCTCACTATGGAACGTCACCACTGGACCGCTGGGCGATGCCACTGTTTGGGAAGGGGAAGGAACGGGACTGTTTGGGTTAGACGTTTCGTTCTTCCCATCTGTCTCTTTCCCCCGTCCTCCAGCGGAAGAACGACGCCGACCTCCTTCTCCGCCGATTTTTTTGGGCTGGCCAGGCTGCGCAGGAGGAGCTGCAGTATTACCTGGTGGAGAGGATCCTGCCGATTCCTCAAGTTTGGATTCACGTCGCGGGCCTCTTCTTCGGCCCTCGCGAGGGTCGTCACTGCCTTGGTCATCGTCGTCCTGCGGCTCTGACTCTTTGGTGATGATTGTCACTTTCTGTCTTATCTGAGATAAAGAGGATTAAAACAGTAAAAGGAGAAATTCCCTCTTGCAGGGGAAGCAATATTGTGAAAAGGCAAATTAAGCTAATGTAGTACACTAAGAATTTTTTTTTACCTAATGTAAAAATGCCAAAAATGATTAAACAAGTCAAACTCAATGTCAGCCATATCAATGTGAATGTCTCAACCACGAATCTAGTGCTTCTTGTTGCTCATTTTTAATTCAAACTTCTACTTCACAGAGTAAAGAAGTTATTTAAGAAAAATTGACATTCAACATTAACTTGCTGTGACCTTGACCTTGTTTGGATCAATTCCAACACCTAATTATTTTATCTGCTGATTACTATGATAAATCCATATAAAAGTCACACAAACATTTAACTGATTGCTCCATTAATCTAACAAGAATCCTGTACAGATATATAAACCTGACAGAAAATGGCCTTGAGATCCTGAAAAATGAACCTGCAGGTAACATCTTGTATGACACTCAAAGTAAACTAACAGAAAATGCTACGTTACACATTTGACTATGACTGTGATTGGCCTTTCTAGTTACAAATGACAATGCCATACAAATTTTACAAACATTCAACTAATCATTTTTAAGGCTCCAAGAATCTCGGATGGACAATCTATAATAAAAATAATGAGCACAATAATTGTGCAAAAATATTTTCTACTGCATCGATCATCGAAGTTTTAGACAGAGAAAATCATGAATTAAACTACTTGCCAAAGGTTTTGTTTGGTACAAAGTGTTTTTCTGTTCCATTATGAAAATATGTTGTTTGTGGAACGTTTTTTTTTTTTTTTGGTGGAATTTATTTGCATGTACAAAGAGTTATACCGATAACCCAGTTTTTCCTTGTATGAACTTTGGATTACTTTTTACTAAACAGTGTGACAGTTCATGCGTCCCAGCAGAGAATTAAGTTCAGTGGTTAGTTTCCCTTATAGACTAGATTTTTAAGATACAGACATCAGGAATCAACAGACTTCTTAAGATCGACTATATATTTACTTATATATGTTGGATCTTTTCTCCAGACTTCACATACATGATTTGATGATCTACAAAAGTTCAACCACAGAACATTTACCTGAGCATCGAAGCGGCTGAGAGACTGAACTAGGAAAGTGGCCCAGCCTACATGGAGCACAGGTGTAGGACTTCCCTCTTCCCATTTACAGATTCCGTCATAGAAACACAGCAAGTGCGCAAAGCATTCGGGGTCCTGTAAGGCAGAGAGGGCTGCAGCTTGTCTTGGTTGGTCCTTCAGGAAGAAATAATAAAATAAATAAATAATAATAATAATAATAAAAAAAACACATTTGTTTTAATTTGAAATATGTTGGTTATTTCTGGCTTATTTATTTAATACTTTTGAACTTAAGTTAAGGAACCTTTTCCGCCCCTTCAATGCCTTCTGCTACACTCTCAGCAGCAGTCTCTTTAAGAAGGGTGGGGATGACATCGTTCGCTATGTCGAAGAACTCCTTATAGATCTCCTCATCCTCACGGCAGTAGTTGTAACTGAGAAGCAACAAGAAGCAAACGCTTAATCAGAGAACTTCACCAAAGATCTAGTAACAAATGGGGAGTGGGATATCATAAGCACCACATAACTGTGGCTATGATTAGTAGATGTGCTACTGTTAAATTATATGTGGTGCTTATGATATTCTCCCCCCCGCCATTTGTAACGTGATTTTTGGCTGTGGCTATACAGTTTTAATAGAGAATTATAGGTTTAAAGTATAATCAGCTCTAAGAAACATTTATGGTTTGCCTTGCCCTAAAAAAGGTATGTTGATTTTTCATATGAACTTTAACATTTAGTTTTCAAACTGTATTCTGTAAAACCCATGTCGTTATATTTCACTCAGCTCATAGTGTATTTGAAAGTCACTGATGACAAATAAATATTAAACAGATAATTAAAAAAATTATATCTAAGAATATGTAAGTAAGAACTGATTTTTCCCTTTTTCACAAACCTGGAAAAGCCAAAACATGCACAAATATTTGTCAGGACTAGCCTTTCAAAAACTACAGCATTAAAATGTGCAATGTCCATAAATAGATCTTTAAAAAAAAACTAAGGGAGTGAGCACTCTGATTGTGTCCAGAAGGAACAGGAAACAGGAACAGAGGAAAAAGGAAGAGGCTGGGTTTTGGGCGTGTCCGGTGCAGACATCCTTCAGGACACATGAGCATACCAGATACAACTATATTTAGTTCTTCAGTCTGTGCAACGTGTGTTTGCTGAGAGAAAGGTACAGATGTAGGTGCCTTTCCCATATTTTTCTCATTAGTAATAAGGTACATCAGACTCTCATGCTGAGTATGTTGCTAAAAAAATAAATACAATGGATATAGTAGAATTTGTTATGCTTCACTTAGGGTGTCTTATTTGTAATTGAAAATATATGGATGCGAGATTTTGCATAACCAGGATAAAAGCTTTTCACAATGTTTTGCCATACACTGTTCCAGAGAATGATAATTTACTGAAAAAAAGATCACCAAACACAAGTATTTGCTCTCTTACACAAAAAAAAAAGCACAAGCAAGTCATCAATAAGCAATAGACCAACACTGCCACCTGCTGTAGATAAATTACTACAACATTAATTCAGAACCCATTATGCGACAGTAACAGCAAAGGCATTGGTGTGGTGTATGGAAGGATAAACATCAAAATACTAAAATAAGCCAGCCCTAAAACTTACTCTTGCACGACTGTAGCAGCCTCAGCCCAGGCCCCCAAAGCCTCCCGCACATTCCTATGTCTGTAGTGATATCCAGCCAAGTACATGAATGGGTAGATATGCTCATTGTTGTAGTACTTTTTGGCAGACTCCACAGCCTTGAAGCAGAGAGGAACACATGAAATATATAATTAGTGATGATCTTGGGTGCCTGATATGGAGAATCAAATTTATTTACCCCCTTCAACCACCAGGGAGACCTAAAAACCACACCAATTCCTCCGATAAACATGTGCATGCAAGCAGGGGGCCTGCAACAAAGTGGTATTTTGCAATCTTTATACATGTCTTTATTGGCACAGTTACACTTGTGACTACACCCAGTCAGTGGTGAACAAGTATATAAAGTCAGCAATTCCTAATGACAGAATCTCTATAAGCTTCAGTACTGCACTCTGCCCAAATGTGCTCAGGGCCTCATCCATATCAAATTCCAACAAGAATGCTGCACTGCCGGAAGAAGCAGTACAATCAAAATATAAATAGAACATCCGGTTCAGATCCAAGGATTGATGTACTTAATTTTTCCATTGTCTGAGAGGGTTGTCCTGGTTTTTGAAATTCCCCCAATATACTAAAGATGTAATTCACACTGTTATTGGTTACAGTCAGCGGATCTGCATGACACTAATTTATATGTTTACATCAGGCTGGAACCTGGTATTTGACCATGCATGACGCATTTGGACGACTGGCTCCTGTCCACCCCATCAAGGTATAGCATGTCTATCCTATTTAATAGAGCTGTGCATCATATGTAGACTGTCAAGTCAATTCAATTCCATTTGTGGGCATCATGTTTTTCGATTTGATTTGACAGCACTAATGTTTGTCTCGAGCAGCTATATTTTTTACAGATTCTGAATTATAAATACTACTAAAATTATCTAGCAAACACTGAAATGCTGTGTAACTTTAACAAATGTTTTAATGTCATGTCTTGTAAAAAGACTAATAAAGCAATTTTTTTTTTTTTGCACCAACCGCACACACAAGCTGAACAGATGAAGAGATACTCTTGCAAAATCCGAGTATTTGCAGAAGATTAAGTGGCTTGTAGTTTCTGCAAAAGAATGCAGATATTTGAATAATTTTAAAGGAAGTTTGACAATTTTACATTTAATGTTTGCAAGTTTCCCTGAAAAATTAAAAAACTGTGAGTATATTCTGAATCGAAAACTGAAAGATTGATTAAATCACACAGCTTTACTGCCCAAGCAAAGTGGCCTTACTGTGCACTCTATTGGCCTTATTGTGTACTCTAACACTAAAAGAACCAGAGGAATTTACTGGTATGAAGCCAGTTTTATTGAGAACTCTAGCCAATTTATCAACCCAATACATGACAGACATTATTCTGCTCGCCATTTGGATCAAATCGGGCCACTTTGTGCAGTACTGCCACCTGCTGAGGATGCTAGGATTGCTAATGGCAGCTACAGCTGTCTTGGGCATGCTGGAACAAATAAACTTTCAGAAATTGTTTATTAGCCAGCGCCTGAACCCCAAACATCACAAGTACAGACGAGTCCTTGTCCCATCAAGAGGACCACAGAGTAATGGGCTGGCAAGAGAAGGCCTTTCCAACTTTGAAGTTGGGCCACATGGCAGATAATTGCCTCCTTCTCAGGCTTGAGTGTACAGTGGAGCCATGGGGCATAGGGCATATGAGACCTGCTTGTGTAGGATCAGAACTAAGGGTGGTTAATCAGGTACAGCGTTTTCATTGTTCCAAAGTGTTTTCGTGACTGAAACTGCCCAGCCCATGTAAGAAGAATAGACAGCTTTTTATTTGTAACACATTGCATAGGTGTAGCTGCTTCGACTAAACAACAAAACAATAAAAGATATTTATTAAATAAAAAAGGACATTGATGCTCTAGCACCTTGACATGGATTGACAGTGGGTCTCCTTTGCCAATAGGTTCTTGATCTTCAAGGTCAGCAAGGGTACCCATTGCCATCGGATACCTGCATAAAAAAGCGAAAACAGTTCATGTCCCTGATTAAGAGTTATTCTCAGTATAAACATAGCCGTAGCAGTTGTTTGTGGTAGCACACCTTTCCAAGTCCCCTCGCTCATAAAGCAACCAAAGCAGCCGCTGCAAAGGGAAAAAATATGTTTTATAAAACAAAGTCTACTGCATAGGCTATTTTCAGAAACAGTGGACACCATCCTCTAGCTCACCTGCTGAAGTTGGAGCAGCTCCGAGCTGTCTGTGTGCAGGTCTAAAGACGGATTAATGGCACATACCATGAACGCTACCTCCATGTTGCGGTTGCACTTCATGTAGGAGCCTTTCAAGTACAACCAGCTCTACAGGGGAAAAAACGCGCAGTAACACATTTATATCCTTGTTATCTGATAAACATTAAACAAGTTTTCTTTTACTCAACTAAACAAATAAACATTGTTTCTGTACACAGACTGTTTCTGTACCAAACAGGTCTGACTCTGAACGTGATTTATTTGTATGTTACTAATCTGCAATAATATAAAGCATAAGAACATTGCACTCACCCTCTCATTGACTCCAGCACTGACTGTCTGGCCTCTCCTGTCCTCATTGCCCTTGCCGTGCCATGTGACTTCAGCCGTTTCCTCACCCTCTTTGCCGAAGATTACCCAGGCGTGGTCCTCAGACAGGGCAAGATGAACATCTTTCAGCCCAAGAACCTGACACGCAGCCACCACTGCAAATGCCACACCAGAGCTGTCCAACTTTGTGCCTGATTAGAAATAAACAAATGAAGTGGTGATCAATATAGGTTTTTAGACCAAATCATGGCTTAGATAGACATTAGTCAACAGCCGTGAGATCTCTTTAAAAAAATAAACAAATAAATTACTAGCAATATCATTGTAAAACAAATTATTACTTACTTAGTATCTTTGCTGATAATATTTAGTGTATTTATAACACTTACTGATTTAATTACATAAAGTTTTTAAGGAATTTCTAACCCTGGAAGTATGAAAACATAAATAATAAGTTATCTATTTGAAGTGTGCCTAAAATGCCCAATAGAATAAAACTCACTTAATTAAAATGATCTTTATTAGGATAAACCTACAAATGTCTTGCCGCATAGCTGCACTTTCCATTCAGCCTGACCGTAACTCCTACCTGTTATAAGACTAAAGAGAGACTGAATATGAGCCCGGTCCTTAAAGTAAGATCGGCTCAGGCTGTTCCAGATCACATCGGAGACCTTCTTCACCAGCTCTCTGCTCGAACCCGCGGCCGGTCTGCGGTATAGCGAAAGATCCACTGCACCACGGATCTGAGCCGTGAAGCGTTCGTGCAGCGACGAGATCAAACCTAACTCTACTGTAGGGAAGCAGGAGTTGAGGCAGTCGCCATTCAGGGGTTCAAACCGCACGCCAGGGACGTTGACAGGCACCACGCGGTTGACTGCCAGGAAGTGCTCAACGAAGCCCAGCACCAGAGATAGCAGGGCCAGATCTGGCTCGGGGTTTCCCAACTCGTACTCGAAGAGTTTCACCACGCCATCAATGCCACGCAGGGGGAAGTGCTTCTTCTGAGCTGACCGCAGGCCCATGGTGGTGGGTGCTGAATTTCAGGAAGGGACCTGTTGCACTAGAACGACCTGCTGGACGAAAAAAAAAGCAAGTCTGATTATCAGGTTCAATATGACTCTGATTAAATAGAAGTAGAAATAGAAGTAGAAACAGAAGAAGATGAGAGCTGAGAAATATGATCTTCATGCGTGACACACTTGGTTAAACCGGCATTAAGCATACAACAGATGGAATGGAAAGAAGTGTGACGTCACCTGATAATCAAATTAACGACATTTAACGACAATACCAAAAGAGACCTTTGAACTCTTGATTGTTCGCGCGTGCACAACCTCCTCAGTCTAAAACACTCAATAACGCAGTATCTATCCTCACCAAAGCACATGTTAGACTCGCCTGCCTCACCATTTAAAGCTCACACTGCAAAAACACTCTAAGCTCACAGGCTAGCGTGTTAGCCGTCACGCTCACCCGCACACACCTTAGCAACCACAGCTACTTCATATATTAAGCAAACATATCGGCAAATATCACTAACTAACTCGTTTGCCTTCTTATTCCGTGTCTTGTCTCTTACTCCCGTTTCCAAACCCCGTCTCTGATACAAACCTGAGCTGAAAATGATGTTCACATGCTTTTGTTTTGTCCCTCGCTTTTGCCGCGCAACACAGTAAATCCAACCTAGAAAAACATTCAAGCAACATATAATATCTCATCTGATATGGCCACACAATAAAGCGCAGTCAAGTCCATCCGAACTATGAGAAATCAGTTGCAACAAGATGGCTGCGGAAGCACTAATTTACTTCCGGCTCACATGACGCAAAACTGGGGAAATGTATTATTCTGGGTGTGGTTGAGTTTCTTATAAGTTACAAATACACTTGTAGGGAAATGTTAGATATTTATAATTGTGAAAATCACTTCGATTATAAAATGTAACATAAATATAAAAATATGAATATAATTATATTTACATTTTTAATGTCATATAAAAATACACGGTCAAAAAAGCATTCTAACCTAAACGATGACTAAACAATATAATAATAATAAATAAATAAATAAATAAATAAATAATGTATTCGTGCTTTTTATGGTTAATGTTAACATATTTTTTACACGTTTTTTTATGTTATAAGTTTAGTTTGCCCAGTAGAGAGCGACAAATTGCATGAAATGAAACATCACGCAAAGATATTTCTTATACAGCATGTTCATGGTCCGTGTAGGTTTTCTCTTCTCACACCATAAGAGAGATCATGTCATGTTAATGTTACCTTTTTTGCATGTGTTTCAATGTTAAAGATTTAATATACCAAAAGAGGGCGCCAAATTGCATGAAATGTAAACGACGTCACTGAAAGATATTAGTTTTGTACAGTATGTTCACAGTCTGTGTAGTCTACTCTATATATTTTTTTTATATTCTTATTATTCTTATTATTTTCAACTCTACAGTCAAACCACGAGAGCAATCATGTCATTCAAAAACTTGTGTGAGGTTTAATTTTTCTGTGTTGTTGCATTACTATTTCTCTCCACTGGACCTGAGAGGCCCAAGCCTGGCCCAGCATGACATTGCACTAAATGAGCTCATGAACTTTTTTGGTTTACTAAGAGTGGAGTGGAAGAAATCAAGTGGTCTCTATATAGTCCTGACCTTAACCCTGGACCCCTCCTCACCCCAACATCACTCAGTGACTGACCTCACTAATGCTCTTGTGGCTGAATGAGCAAATGAGGGTCTGAGAGGGTCGAGAGTTTGAGTCCTGCCTCAGGTCTGTGTGTGGAGTTTGCATGTTCTTCCCATGCTTGATTGGTGTACACTGGATCACAGTTCGAAGACATGTAGAGTAAACCGATTGCTGTTTCTAGATTCCCAGTAGTGTGTATGTGAGTGTGTCCTGTGATGGATTGGTACCCCATCCAGGGTGTGCCCCAAGTCCCTGGATAGGTGCCAGGCCTCCTGTACAGGATAAGTAGTAATGAGAATGAGCGAGTGAGTGTCAAGTCTCCACAAACATTCGGTAACATAGTGCCCCAATCTGTACTTTTTCTTGCCAAAGATGTGATGCCAAGAGGAAGGTGCATGTAGCATACATTTACTTGGGTTTTAATTAAGTAAATCTTTAAAATCATAACAATGGTGATTAGAAGTGGAATTTTTAAAGTGTATTGTTCTAAAAAGGCAACATGGTGCCTTAGTGGTTAGCACTGTCGCCTTGCACCTCCAGGGTCCGGGTTTAATTCCCGGCCAGGTTCTATTCACGTCTCTGTGT
>JAOVVB010000043.1:14954891-14980038 GCA_028570985.1 Heterobranchus longifilis
TTTTTTGCTCTTACTTGAGTAATATTTTGAATGACTACTTTTTATTTCTACTCGAGTAATATTATTTTGAAATACAGCTACTTTTACTTGAGTCCATTTTTTGGATACTCTACCCACCTCTGAGTAAGACTAATATTGAGATGCAGCCTTGGTCTGAAGCTAAAAAACAAGTAATTTGCACACATTTTAACTAGTACAGTTTCTGTACTATGATGGGGCCTGAAACCTGACTGAAATTCTTTAAAAAAGGCTTGTATTTGAGCTGACACCACATTTTCTAATATTTTCTATACAAAAGGAAGGTTTAAAATTGATCTGTAATTTATCTCATTAGGGCTTAATGAGGTTTAATGACTGCCAGTTTAAGAGATTTAGGGATGTGACCTAATTAATAGGTTTAAGGTTAAATGCTAAACACTTACATAGCCGTTTTTAACTTTAACAAACCAATGGGCCATTAGATGAAGCTCCACATAAACCACAGTTTAATGTGTATATCACAGGCTAAAAATGAGGAATTCCACCAAAATTAACATTCATTTTCATACAAAGGGATCTACATTAACTTTTTGTGGTAAGCTAATGACTACCCTACCCTAATGGCTTGCTAAGAGCTAACCTACCCTACTTTAGCTCTCAGGAACAGATATTAGATAAAGGCCAACCTATCAATCTTATCTTTGTGCGTGGAGTTTGCATGTTCTCTGCATGTTGGGTTTTCTCCCACAGTCCAAATACATACAGATTAGGCTAACTGGTGTTTCCAACTTGCCCAGGTTACAATATGAGTAAGTGTGTGAGTGTGTACATGCATGTGCCCCATGAGGGACTGGGCAAAGGGAATCCAATAGGATAGGGTTCAGGCATTCTGTGACCCTGTGCAGAATAATTGGTATACCGAAAGAGTGAGTAAGTGAGAAACTTTTTTGTTAAAACTGGTCTGGTGTCAAAGCTTTCATCAATAGGCACATTAGCAACCTGGTACTGATTTTAAAAAAAGAAGAAGAAAAAAAAAAACTTTAGCAGAAACACAAAACAGGAAAGAATCACATATATTCTTATCCCCTGGTATCCATTAGAGGTTACTAGATTGTTGTTACCTGACTATGTAGATATAGAACTGATATTTAAATTTTCAATTTAAAAGTTTTGTTTTGACAAAAAACCTACACCTCTACAATAAAAAGGCAGTCATTATTAGCTTGTCTAAAATGGTTATGGAGCCATCTACCCATATTATGTTTATAAAGATACCAGCTGTCATAAAATATAAAGGGCAAAGTTAAAATGCTATCAACATTATAATCCACATTTTCTGCCTATTTTTAAATATAAATAGAATTTGTTTATTGTAAATATTATAAGTCAGCATAAGCTATATTTGGAAAAATACAAAACTGATGAGTGATTTGTTGCCTGAGCACCTGAACAGTGGTGAGAAGAGCACTGTGGGAGGAATTATTTGTGGCACAGATTCTGTGTATCATGTACCTCATCATTAGAGGGGCACAAAGCCCGGTGGAACTTGTTAGAGGACAGGGAGAAGCGGCTGTAAATAAGCTTAATTGGGCTGATGTGTCAGAGTAACGGCAATGCTCCCACTGACAGGACACAGAATGTATAACAAGACAACGAACAACACTGTCACAAACAAAAAGAGAGTGAGAGAAAGAAAGGGAACAAGAGAGAGAGAGATTTTGAGATATTAACGCACTTTATTGATGAAACAATGTTATATATTTACATATTTTTCACTTTTTTTCATCTCCCACGAAGCCCCCCACCCCTCTTCCCCACAATCAACACCTCTTTTTTTCCATTGATTGACAGTCCCTGTTTTTTTTAAGCTTTTGTCCATTTTTTTTTCTTCTTGTGTGACAGTAGGTTTATTTTTTTTTCTTACTTGTTGCGGTGTTCATTTTTTGCAGTTTCTTTTCCCAGATAGTAGCATTTTTACCACACATCTTTTCTCTGTTTTGGATAGTGGTAAAAAAACTGTTTATTTGCTCTTCAATGTCTATGTTATGTGTGTATGTGCTGTACTGCATCCTGCTTCTTCATTATCCTGTGCTGCAGCGCTGAGTCTGACTTTTTTTGGTTCTGTCGTTGATGTCTCTTTTCTATTCTTTTTTGGTTTGGCTGCAGTGGTCTATTTCGTGTGTTGGTAGTGGTGTGCTAATTCTTTGCTCTTGTACCTATTCAGTGCAGATGTTAGGGGTGGGGTTAGCATTAGGGACGGGGTCACTGTCAGCGCTGACTACTGTACAGGCATCTGGTTTTACACTTACGCTGTTTTCAGTGATGGTATTGTTCATATCAGCGCCAGGTGAGGTGTAGGGATGGGAATTGATAAGATTTTTACGATTCCAATTCCATTTTCGATTCTGCTTAACGATTCGATTCTTTATTGATTCCCTTATCGATTCTCATTTGGAAGAAAAGGGACAACAAATTGTTGATTAGCATCACCAATGAAAAAATGTATTAAATGTTTTAGCATGTTAGTGGTATTTCCTCCCTTTGAGGAAATATCTATGCTGCAAGTATTGCAAGTTGCCCTATTTTCATGTTTTTTGGTGAAATACAACCAGACTTTTGAGCGTTTGTTCCGCCTAGGTGCCATGCTTACTATTGACTGAGCGTAAGCTACGCAACGTGCGTAAGTTACGCAATGCGCATGATGACGTCATTCGTGCCCACTGGAATCGTTAAGGGAATCGTTTGCAAATTTTGCAAACGATTCAGAGGAATTGAAACACTGGGAACTGGTTCTCAACAAGAACCGATTTTTGATTCCCATCCCTATCACTTACCAAATCTAACATCGGCTACAGACAGGAATACGAAGCCTTACATATGCTTAAAATGTGCAGCAAGTCTTGCAGCAGCGGGCACATGTTGGAATGACGTTGCTGTGCATCTGGGATAATCCCAAGATTGGCACACTTATTTTAACATGCCTGAGTTCAAGTTCACGTTGTATAAGAGCAGAATTCTAAAAATGGATCGGGTTGGTATCCCTGAGGAATCCTGTCCTTGATGTTCTTCCTGAGCCACTAACGGTGTATGGAGGCACCTCCCTCCCATCTTTACTGGTACTGCAGGTAGAGTGACACAGGGAAGGGATCGACTACAAGGCCTGCTCTAGGCTGTCCCCTTCATGGCTAAGGCTGCTAGCTAAACATTTCTGCTTATGCATGAAAAAACCTGGCGCAAGTTAGGATAAGAAATTTTAATAGGAACCATTAAGTTTCCATAATTGCCTATTTTGTCTCATTTCTGTGTTGCCATTTTAGATGAAATGCAGACTAAAAATTATCATAGCGTTTATAATAAGGAAACATCTGCAACAAGTTTAACAACATGAATTGAATAATGTGTCCTCTTTTGGACAGCATGCATGTGTGGTGGTTCTGATATAAAGTCTATGTTTGTGTGTATAGACTTTTAGTTAGTCTTTTAGTCATTTAGTCTTTTTGGCTTTTACAGATGTAATTAATTTATTTCTTTGTCGTAATTTTGCGCTGTGTAGTGTCGCTTAAACGAGATGCACTTTCAAGTGTTAGACGCAGCAGTAAGAGGACACGTTTACTCCATGGTGAAGACATTATTTCATAACTTTCAAGGCTATCTGCACTTTGTAAAGGAAGCATCTTCCATTTTGTGTTTGAGTCTTAAGGTATACATTATCCAACTAGCATGCAAAGAATAAAAGCAATCCATTAAACCTTGCAATGCATGACTGCTTCAGCTGCATCAAAATGGATGCTAAGCATCCTGGGAATGCTGTTTAAAGTACTAGTCTAACTGCTGATTGCTAAAGTTTTTGGGGTCTGCCTTTGGCTCAGAATAATAACGAAAGGTTTGTTTTTCAAACGTGATTTTATTAAATTAAACACATATCAAGGTGAACAGTTTGCATTCACCAGAGCTGCAAGTTTGGCCCTTCACTTTAGCATATCTTTATGAAAATAGTGTGCCTTGATTTTTGTTTCCTCTCCATTTTCCCTCTTTTCCTTCCTAATTGTTTAATGGATGCAGACAAACGGGTGGCACCAGACTCTGAGAAGCCATCAGAAGGTGTGCCTACCTCACTTCGCTTTTCCTCCCAACCAAGTTCTTTTTCTCCCCTGACCTGTGGAAACGATAACTCAATTTCCTCTATTGGAATCAAGGATCGTAGTTTCCAAGAGAGAAGGGAGCTTTTTGAATCATCCCTTGGATCCCAAAAACAGGACTCTTCCCCAATAAAGATCTCTCCCGTGTCTGAGCGAATCAAAGCGCTGGAAGCACTAGCTGCAAAGCAGAGCGATTCTGATTGGAGCGATGGAGGGTTTTCTCATTTTAGAGAACGCCACTATGAAAAGTCTCATTCTGAGATACATGGGGTTACTCTTCGTTCATCCGTTAAGAAACGACCCCCATCGAGTGAACAAGATTCTCCAGAATCTCCCTTTGAGATTCTTGGTGATGCCAGACGTGGAAGTGACTTTGAGGATACTGCTGACTGGATGAGAGCTCATTTGCCCCCAGCGCCTAACTTCAACATTGGTGAATCTGACTTTGATGAAATGAAAGAGGTTTCTGTTGTTTCTGAATGTCCATCTGATGAGACGAAGAACAAGAATACAGATGTACAAGTAATTCCTTCGTCTTTTGTTGGTGTTCCTGATGAATTCATGGATAACCCTAACGAAATGGCAAAACAAATGATTGATGAGTCTAATCAGTCAAAGCAAGAAACCGTTGAGGATGATTCAGAATTTGATCTCAGATTTTTACCGACAGCCTACATGTGGGACAAACAAGATAAACCTGACTCAAATACACAAGAACCTCTGTTCCTTTCTGAAACTCAGGAGAGTGACATAAATGCATCTGCTGCACCTCCTGATGGTTTTGAGCCTTCTTCCCTGGAGTCTCCAGCTGACTCTATTGCAAAACCACCTGCCTCCCTAGGTGTTGGCTCAGAGGGTGTTCAGATCATTGAAGCTGACAGCTCTGGTGAATCTGATAATACAGTTATTGAAGATGCGCCTGGTGTCACTGAGGAAGATTATGTTGAGTGTGAAAGTTCTACAGATAAGCAGACATTTCCAGAGAAACAGAGCATTCAGGTGCCCATTATTAATGTAATTGAAACAGAGGAACAGGTTCTCAGTGATTATGAAGTAGATATTGAAGAGGAAGACGATGAGCAGCAATATCCTATAACTCAAGAACCTGCAACAGAGGCTCCAACACTATCTCAGAAGGGTTCTGACATTTCAAGATCAGAATTTGAAGAGGATGCTCCAAAAATGGATGATGTTTTCTCACAAGAAAATATTGCAGATTCCGATGAAGAGTATTCTCCAAAGCATCAGGTAATCCAAGGTGATGTTGGCAATGACACAATTAACCAGACCTCTCTTCCCTCAAAGACTCCTATCTCAGAGGACTCTTGCACAGAATCCACAGAGCCACAAAATGTACCTAAAACCACAACAGAATGTCCATTTGATGGCGTAAAATTAGACCTAACTGCAGAACTTGTACCCGACCTCCCACCTAGTTATGAAGATCTCTCAAATGATTTTGAGTCCAATGACGTAGATACATACTTGGATCATTATACTAGTGAAGAGCTGGCTTTAAAAGACCAATTAAATTCTGGTGTGATTGCTGTAAATAACAGGGATATAAATGAGTTAGTAAAACCTAACTCTCAACACATTGAAAATAGCACCATGCTTGCTCAGCAGTCGTATGAGGACACTGCTGATGAGTTTGAGACAGTTGAAAGTAAACAGAATTATGACACCAAACCTGAGCCTTTTCCTGCTAACATTCCAGCAGATGTCCGGGTGGAGCCTCTTCTTTCTCAGGAGAAAATGGCAAATCTTGAATTAGATGATCATACTGTAGATATTGAGGACAAGATGACTATAACTGATTCAGGGAATTTTTCTTTAATTGAGGAAGAGGTTTACATGGCCAGGACTGATGCAGAGTTGCCATCTTTCCAAGAGAGTACACCTGCTCAATTTCCCTTTTTTCATGATGATCCATCAGGCAAAATCAGTGATGTGATCTCTGATTTTGTTGCCAGTGATATAACTGAGGGACTATTGATAACCAATACAGAACAAAATAAAACAATACAGCACGATGATGATGCACATACATCTCCAGAAGTCACAAGCAAACCCGAGCACGTAGGAATAGAACATGAACAAGATCAAACAGTCCAACGTGGTACTCCTGAAATTTGGATTACTGAAGAGCCCACAACCATAACTGAGCCCATTGAGATTGAATCTGAACAAGAAGAAATAATCCAGTGCACTGCTCCAGATACACAGACATCTCCAGAAATCCTCAAAGAACTTGATTCCAGTGAGGAAGAAGTTTCTCCAACAGCTACAACAGATAGTTTTGTGGAATTTATGAGGGAGTGTTTAAAATCCCAGCAGGATGAGGAGTCCCTGAGCATTGCTCAAGTTAAGATCACTAAGGAGCCCATATCTGTTGCTCCCCCTCCACCTGCTATGGTCATGGACTTGGAGCAAGAGTGCCTTACTATCAGTGCTTTAAAAGAGCTTGGGGGTAGCCATGATGATCATGATGTCAGCATTCCTAAAGACATTTCAGTCTCTGCAAAGGATACCTTCTCTCAACGTGTTTTTCAGTCTGAATCTTTCATTTGCCCAAATCCCTCTCTTCATTATCTTCCAAATGAGAACCAGCCAGATGCCTCACTAACCAAAGAGATTGAGGCAATCGACATCTGGGTGGCAGAAGCCTACCACCTTGCAGAGCATGTCTTGGCACTAATACTAACCCACCTGACAGGTAAAGTCTTCCCTTTAGGCTGTCAGCCTGCTAACCCTGCACTCAAAATTTGCCCCAGTACTAAACATACTCTCTTAATATCGTTTAACAATTTGGAACCTACACACAATCATACTCGGCTGCATGCTTTTTGAAATAAGTTGATGTATCGTTGTGTATCAGACCAACAACTTAGTTCAAGTGGCAGTATTTATTATTCTTTGTTTTTTAAATATGTTTAGAACCTATACAAGAACTTCTAAACAATTAGAGGAGAAAGTTACCATCTGATGTTACCATTTGATAATAGAAAAGTAGCAATTTTTCCAAATGGCTTTTGTTGAGCCAGTATTATGCATTTTGAACTTGCATCACATCATTAAAAAACTTGGCAGAGTGATTTACATCTGAAAAACATTCACAAGCTGGTGACAACTTGCACAACAAAAAACAAAGATAATGTGAACACTGGCCAGCAGGGGAGTCGGGAGAGGGAAGCAATCAGTCCTAGGTATGTGTAATAAATACTGTTCTGCATCGAGGATTCCGTGAGAATGTCGAGTGGAGCCTTGCTGTGAATTGTGTTGCTGTTAAATTGATTGTGGAGTGGGGTAATTTTTCACATTTTTATACATTTCATATTTTTCTTTGGTGTTTCTGCCTCTTAATGTTATCTCTGCAGTTGGTTGTGAAGGCCAGGAATAATCTTCACCTTACTAATTCCAATGTAATATTTATAGGATGTCCAGAAATCAGTACAGATGGATTGAGTACTAAAATGTTATGAAGACAATGTGAAATTTTAAAGGCTTCCCCCCCCCGAGAATGAGTAAATATGAATAAGAATGATCATATTGATGGCAGTCTCTATGATCTATACACATTTTTTACTTTTTCCTACACATTTCCATAATCTTCTTTTAATTTTATGAAGCTGCTTTGAGACAATGACCATTGGTAAAAGTGCTATATAAATAAAATTGAATTGAATAATCATCAGAGATCAGATGATACTATATTCCCATCCCTCAAACACATAGTCAGGAATTTATGTAGAGTTTGATTGTTTAATAAATTAAACATTTGTTTATTCTTATTATACTTTTAAGGTGATGGATAAATATTGGCCTAACATCCTCTTAATGGGATCATTTGTGCCATTATTTGGTGTTATCCTTGATAAATGCGTTTGAATACAAATTGGTACATTGAATAGTTGCACCTTTGCAGTTTCAATGTGTGTCAACATAATTGCAATGTGAGCCGCCTTTTTTTTTTTTTTTTTTTTTCCCTTCAAATCATGCAACCTTAGTAGAGATTAGTGCAGGCAAAACAGGCGCCAGGTCAGTGACCTTGTTTTACTCCGTCAAGGATGTCTATAAAGCTGACTCGGAGAAGTACAGAGTTTTTCTGTCAGGAAGGATTTATATTGAAGGCTGTGTCAGAATTGATTGTTTCTTGTCGCTCTCCAGGCAGAAGAGAAACAGCAAATCGTGCTCTTTTATAGATTTTGTTGCAGATTGCGACCTGAAGTTAGCACAACATTTCTGCCAGATGCAAACTTTGCTATAGGCGATGACTCGCTGGTGCTATTTTTAATAATATACATTTGAACACTTTTCAACTCTCATGCTCCCACCAGGGTCTCCCAAGGCTGTGTGGTTTTTAAATGTCTGAACTCACACATGGTCTTGCACCCACATTTTTTTATAAACAGCACCGGCGCCTTTAAGAGCTTAACAGTGCCGCTACTGAAACGAGGCCACTGCAGCTTGGCTACTGCTGGGACTTGCTGGTGTATCTGGGGCCGCTTAGGAGAGCATGGGAGAGAAGAGGGGAGGGATAATGAATGAGCACTCAGTGCAAGCTGGTTCCCTCTGGGCATTAGCAAAGCATGCTGGGAGAGTCAGACCCCTGCAGTGAGCGAGAAGGAAACCCCTCGCTGGTGCGCATTGTTTTTGAAACGGAGCAGTGAAAACAATGGCGTGCTTTCTGAGGTTTTGGTCCTTTTGTGTTGCAGTTATGTCACAATGACACAGTTTTGAAAACATTTTTATCATGTGGCTTGTTTCTTTATGGTAGTATCATAGTGTTTACAGTGGATAAAGTATTTTCAGTAGATAGATGGAAATAGAAATGATTAAATAAAATATTGTAGTGGATAATATGCAAACTTTATTCTTTAAGTAATGTTCAGAAATGGTGAACATGAAAAATGGAGTAAATTTTTTTGTCTCAATCGTAAAAGCACAACCTAGATGTATCTGACCTAGATGTATCCTTTTTTGTAAAAGTTTTGGTTGTAACAATCAATCCCATTAATTATGAAATAATAATAGGAAGAAAAAATTAAATGCAAGAGTTACTGTATCCCAAAATTAACGCCGAGTGTTTTTAACCATTTTATTACATTGAGTCATGTGAGACATGCCTTTACTCAAACCTATATTTTATTTCCCTTTCTTGAGGTATGCATTTGATTATGCAGTGAAATTGATTGTTTCTACAAAAACCATAATGTATTAGAAAAGGTAAAGAACCTGGCACTGTTGTCAGCAAATTAGGCACATTCAGATCAGTCAGGTTCAAGACTTCAGCAGTGCTGCTGTGGTATAAAATACTATTAATGGTGTGATTTCGAAGTGGGACGGTGGCATAGAGGTTCGCATCGTCACCTTGCACCTCCAGGGTCCCTGCTTGATCCCCTCCTCTGTGTGCATGGAGTTTGCTTGTTCTTCCCATGCTTGGTGGGTTTCCTCCAGGTACTCGTTTTCTCCCACAAAGACGTGCAGATTGGGCTAACCAAATTGCCTGTAGTATGTGTGTGTGCCCTGTGACAGATTGGCACCCCGTCTAATTATACCCCGCCTTGTGCCCTAAGTCTCCTGGGCTAGGCTCCAGGCCTCTCTCCGCCACCCTGTATACAGGATAAAGCGGTATAGACAATGAGTGAGAATGAGTGATGTGATTTTAGTCAGTGCTATAATTCCTCATATGAAATCTGTATTTTCAGTGAATTAATATATTCCTTTAAGGTGCTTTAAATGCACAGGCTGCTTTGTGTTAAGTATTTCTGTGTATAATATAGATTGGATGCTTAGAGGTGAGAGAGACTAGAGTCTAGATTATTACTTGAAATGTAATCCGTGCTTGCATGAGTCAGATCTTGTGCTGTAGTGTAGTGGAGGCGTTCTAGTACAGAAAGGAGAAGTTCTAACTGGAACCAAAAATGAAGGTTGCAAGGTTGTGTGGAAAGTCTGGAACTCTGAGCACGCTTGACTCGAGAATGTTGCGCAATAACATGAGCATCACATAAGCGTGATGTTAAAGCACATGCACTACACAGGAATCTCTGCAGATACAGGCTGTCAGTTATATAAGACTTTCTCAAAAGGTTCCTTCAATGCTTCCTTCAGGGAACTTTTGGACTTGCATAATGGACAAAATAAATGATTTTTGATTCCCAGGTCAAATTTTTTTGCTAATAATAAAACATAAATGTCTTAATTTAGGTTTGGGCAAGGTTGTGCATGATTTTTATTAATTTCTTTTCTCTCCTTTTCACACACATACACACACCACACTACATACATTTCCACATACACACATACATACACATACACACACACACACACACACACACACACACACACACACACATATATGCATTCTTTGTCTTGCAGTGCATGACTTGGTGTACTGGCGGGACCCCAAAAAGTCAGGCGTGGTCTTTGGCATTTCCCTGCTACTGCTGCTGTCTCTGGCAGCGTTCAGCGTGATCAGCGTCATTTCCTACCTGCTTCTGGCACTGCTTTGCGTTACCATCTCCTTCCGTATCTACAAGTCCGTCATCCAGGCCGTGCAGAAGTCCAGTGAAGGACACCCCTTCAAGTAAGACAAACCATTCAGAGTTTGACTTGGTAATGCATAAGAAGTGCACAGGTTTCAATATCACACAGGTTTCAATGGTGGAAACCACACTAGAGATAAAACACGTGCAAAAACACGTCTTAGCTAGAAAATGACTAGACTTTCGGGAAAAATCCAAAAAAAAAAGAAAAGAAAATGTCTAGACTTAAAAATGATGTTTAAAATGATGTATTGTTGTGACATATTCCGATCGATTTGGGGGACTTATTTGCACAGTCAATATCCTGCAGCCATTTATTGCTCAACATTGCCCTGGTTTTTAGTTTGATCTAAACAAGGTTTTAAGTAACACTGCAATGACCAAATCACTCTGTGCTTTTTCAATCATCTCATGTCTAACATATAAAGCATTTTTCCTCTTTGTGTAGTGGTTTGTTTTTAGACCAAGAATTCTGTTCAATTCTCATAACCTCAGTATGTTAATAAGCTCAGATCATCAGCACCAAATAATATATCTATCTATCCATTTATTTATTTATTTATTTTTTACCAATTTATAGAAGTTTAGCGTATTTTCAGGTATTAGCAAATGAGAATTGAGCCATATGGGATTTTTTTTTTTTTTTTTTTTTTAACGAGAGGGGGGAAATTTGACAAATTTCACAAGCTCACTCAGTTATTGCTATCATTAGGGTTTTAATGGTTGGTGTGAGGTTTGTGCTATTGAATGATAGTTCCTTAAGGTTTTATCCTGCACCAATGTTGGGCAAATTAGTCTTTATCTATTTTGGCACATTGGTTAGCAAAGAGTTTTAATTTTATAGGGTAAGGTCTTCTGATTGAAACCGTGTGTGTGTGTGTGTGTGGGAGGGGGGGATTGTTCAAGGATCACAAAAAATAAATTAATTTTGGTAGTGTTTTTTTTTTTTCTTTTCTTTTTTTCTGGAAGTTATTCTGCCAGTTTATTTTTATTTTTAGGGCAGAATTTTATTTATTCTGCCCTATGATTTAATATAATACATTTTTAATAAACAAATATGGGAATATATTATGAATACCATCATATATTATAACCAAACCTTTTTGTGCTCCATTTCCATCTCTGCTCTTTTCTGCCTGCCAAAGAAAACCACATAGAGAACTGAGGGTGTGTCTGTACTCTGTAGTATGTAGTAATGTAACTGCAGGGATAATTAGGTTGACCTGTATGCTTGTGGCAGGGAACTGATGGAGAAGGATGTCAGCTTGTCTCCTGAGACCTTCCGCAAGCACGTGGATGGTTGTCTGACCTACATCAACCGTGGACTAAAGCAACTGAGCCGCCTCTTCCTGGTTGAAGACTTGGTAGATTCCCTCAAGGTCAGTTAATCAGTTAAGTAGAAAGCTGCGCAGATAGAATTTAGAAATTAACTGTCATGCTAAAGACAGTAAAACACATTGTTTGTTTCCCCACACCTCAGTTACATCGAGTCACCCTTTTCTTAAATACATCACTACGCAAGTTGAAATTTATATCACGCACCCTGTTTGTATGAGGGAGATGTGTTGATAAGCCTCTGTGATCATGTGATGATGGCGGGTGGGAGCCGGTGGTATTCAGTGGAAATAGCGCAGAGATTTAAAGAGCTGGAGAACTGACCTAGAACACTCTGCCCTCCAGAGAGAAAGGAGTGGTTCACAGATTCTATAATTGGCTGCCTTGTTATAACTCACGTTCATGTACAATAAAACTATTCATAAGCAGATGATTTACTAATAATCAAGCCTAGTTTGGAACAAATCTGTTCGTTTGTTTTTCACTAGGATTTTACTAACCGTATGTATGTTTTCTTGCTTGCCTTTTGATCGTTTCAGCTGGCCGTGGTCATGTGGTTAATGACATATGTGGGTGCCGTCTTCAATGGAATCACCATCCTCATTCTTGGTAAGCATTGACATGCTAAAGGTGCAAGGTGTTAGGTTTAAGACTGGTCTTTCAGAAATAAAAAGTGCTAATACTCTAATCTGAGTATTAGGAAGTTTATTTTTTATTTTTTGAAATATATATATATTTTTTTTTTGCAGTGGACATCCTTGCCTTTACTGTACCACCACTGTATGAGAAATACAAGGTAAGTGCACACTTAAAATTCGCCTTTGTCGTTTTTCATTACGTTGTTCGAGATTATTCTTTCTGTAAAAGTATGAAATGTCAAGACATCCTCCCTCCGCAGCTGCATTAGATACAGTCTGGAAATTCTGTATCATTTGAGCTTTTACTCAAGCTTCCTTTTCTTTTTCTAAAAGTTATACTGTGACCTCAAAACCATGATAACCCACTTTCATGTCCTGATAGTGACCTAAAATGAAAGCCTGCAACACTTCAAAATCTAGCTTAAAATTTTGTTAAAAGGAGACATTTGCTTATTAATTAATTTATTTTTTTGTTTGTTTGTTTCCCCCAGACTCAGATTGATCACTACATTGAACTTGTACGCACTCATGTTAACACTGCAGTGGCCAAGTAAGTTTCTTTACATGATCTAAATATTTAGTGAGCAGCAAGTATGTATAATGCTATAAGAAAGGACAGGGTGGTATAATGGTCTTACCAAGCGGAATTTTTAAAGACTGCATGTCTTAAAAGTGTCTTGAAGAATGTATAGTCATATTTAATGTTATTGAACAGGCATGAGACGGCTGTAAAAAGCCATTCCCACATCAAGAATTCCCTCACCATCATTTCCTTTAAAGGGAAATTATGGGGAATATAACGAGAGTAAATAGACCACATGGAACACATTTTGAAAAACATCATATCGCATTTTCCTTGACAATTTTAATGTTAAAACCCTAGGTGTCACAGCGATAATTTATTATTATTTTTTATAATTGTGAATTGGTGCACCCATTACATCATTTCCAAAATGTGACTAGTTACAGATTGCCACATGACAGGATATTCATTAGATGTAACTTAAGGACTTCATGAGTTAGTCAAGGATATAAAGGAGCTAAATGAGGATATAATTTATAATCTGGAATAACTTCTCCAGAACATTTGAAAAGGTTTGTGGCACCGTGGGGTCTTGTAGCAATTTAGCCCAAAAGAACAGATTTCATCGATCGATCGGCCGGCCAGTGACTGGAATTGGACGTTTTCTTTTTCAAGCTGAATCGGCTGATCACTCTAGGTTATATCGGATTCCAGCTACAGCCATCTTAGCAGTATTTATTATATTATGCTTAGAATTATTGTTTACTTCAAGTTCACCTTGGGCGAATATGAAAATTTAAAGGGAAATAAAAGATTCTCATATTTGCAGTGTGAAATTAACTCGCACATATAATCCATATTAAATGTTTATGGTTGCAAATTTCTATTTATGAATGTGTTCATTTGTTAACTCAACCCCCCCCCTCCCTCTGCAGGATTCAGGAGAAGCTTCCCAAATCAGCAAAGCGCAGTAAAGCAGAATGATGCACCTCTCTCCTCCTTTTATGACCACCTCCAGTATCCCTGTATCTCTAGGTTCTACCCCTCCCCAGTTTAATCTCTCCTTATAAACCTCTTACCAGCCATGTGCACTGAACCAGCTCTAGTCTCTTAAAAAAAAAAAAATCTTTAAAGCTTCTCAATATTCTTCAATGTTAACTCTGAGGCTTAATTATGAGCATTAGGGAAGATGCTTGATAAAGACGCTTACTGAAGCTGGTGACTCAAATGCAGGAAATGATGTAATTCCCCAACTGAATGTCCATTTATGGGCAGGTTGTGTAAACTAGATTGAATCTGTGACCTGGTTTTGGAGTGTCCTACGAGTTGATAAAATAAAGACACGGGTTTGATTTTGATGCAAATGTATGCACTTAGAAATGTCACAATAAATCCATTGTGTTAGGAAAAATGGGCAGAACGAAGCAGGATTTAAAAACATCTTCACCTTAAAGACACTGATTTATTCTGAATCTGTGACACACTGTTGTACTAGACTTGCATATCGAGATCGATTTGGATACGGACACTACACCAGCTGGGACGATTCACTCTAGTTCGCTTTTCCTGTAGCGTTCATTTTTAATTGTGTATGTATATATAAGGTTACAACAAGCTCTTTGCTGTGAAGTAGTTTGCATTGCTTTTTATATTTAATATCAAATATCCTCTGGTGTCTGTTTAAGACTCAGGCTTTTGTTCACATGTTAATTGTGTTATGATTATGACTATTAGGTCACACATAGAGTAGCTGCTTTTGACTCCCCAGGCTGGCATCCTTAACGAGTATTATTAATATTCTTATGCTTGAGTTATTTGTATAGAATGTTCAGAGCTTCAGCATCATGGAGATGATGGTGCAGCCTGTTACTGCTCTGAAGACAAAGAGGAAGAATTTGTGATTTGTGTGGGCGTTCCACATAAGTGGTCTTTTTTGCTGATCTGGGATCAGTCTTGGGTGCCCTCAGCTCAGCATACACTCTAGATGAATTTGAATTGGTAGATTAAAGGTTTTGTTAATTTAACACATGCCAAAAGCTGGAAACACGCATTCATATTTGCATTCGTTTACACAGTTGGGTTTCACAAGAAAGTTATGATGGCTATTTTAACATGACTAATGTGGCTTCAAACATTCACATCTATAAGGGAGTTAATTATATAAGAGGAGAAAAACTCGATGCACTTTTCTTGTTGCCTGCTCTATATTTGGCACTGGATATTCTACCTGAATCTTAGCTTTAAATGTATCTGGAAGCACTGTTATCGTAGGCTTCAGTGTCAAAAGTACACCTGTATTTATTAATGCACCAACGTATAAAGCACCGGATTAATGGAGTAACTACTGCTAATACTACTACACACGTCTACCATCTGCTGAACGTTTCCTACTAATATTTATGCAGAATCAAGTGTCGCATGCAACCCTACGTGTTCATGTTGGAACCTGTTTCATCGCAGTGCAAATTCGCTTCATGTGGGTTGTTTCATGAAGGTTTAGTTCACTACATGGCATTGATGTATAATACACAATATCACCCTTAAAGCTTGACCATAGTCTCAGAGTAGAAGATCCTGAATATTTATTTAGGGTTTTTATGTATCCCCCCCATCCGCCCCCATGTATGCATGCAAACAGCAAACCTAGACACACTCATGAACAGGTGAAAGTATTCTTCGTTTATTTCCGTACCCTCATGTTGCTGAACTAACCGGCTTCGGTGTGGTGATGCTTGAAAATAGGATCTTCTTTTTTTTTTCTTCTTTTTTTTTAAAATAAAAGGTAAAAATTTATTCTTCATTCCTTACTTTGCACTTAAAAAAAACCCATTTTTTTAAAAATAGGTCCAAACATCTCTCTTTCAATCTATATAGTGTCTTATCTTTCTCCGTAGTGTTTGTTACAAACCTTTTTTTTTTTAAAGCTTACTCTTAAAATCTGTCAGCATGTTTGCTGTCATTTCTTTTGAAGTTTCTCTCTTGGGGAGGGAGTTGCAGAAGTCATGTTTTCTTTGGTTTTTTGCTTTTGAGTCTAGATGTGATGACTAATATCCATGTTCAGTTTGTTAGCAATGAGTTAAGTTAATCTGGGAGCTTTGGAAATAAAAAAGGGGGTCAATGTAATTGTCAACATAAAATTAATAAAAATGTTAAAAAGAAATTGCTTGTTTTTCATTCAGTACGAGTTTTTTTTTTTTTTTTTTTTTTAATCATAATCTTGTCAGTCTCTGAAATGATAAACGTAATTTTAGTGTTTTCCAAGTTACACAATGATAGATATGCATTGAAGTGTATGTTTTTCTTTGCAGCGAGCATAGCGCATAATTGAAGCACCAATAAAGTTTCTGTTCACGACAGCCTGCCAGGGTTAATCATAGACATCCTTTGACATGAATGTGATCATTTGAACAACGCCATCTGGAGTCCGAACAACACAGTTAGAATACAGAGTGAAACAAAAGGTATGCACGTAAATAAATTAAGACATCAAGTTTTCATTTTAACTGTTCACAACTTCACTTAAAAAATAAAATAAAATCACAGATGTCTTCAATTCCACTCGACTGAAATTAGTTGCATCTTTTCAATTAGTTTATAGAGAATTTAATGCATCATTTAGACTACAGTGATTAGTCAAGTCCCAAAAGAAAGCAGAATCGACATTATAGATGGCAAACCCAGATTACACACTCCCTGAGACATGGACTTGCGTCCCTTATATGATGCAGCAAATGACCTTATTAACTATTTATTTTAATACAACATGAATCGATGATCTTTGGAAAAAAGAAATTACATACCTAATCAATAGGTAATCCTTGACAGTATTTTCTCATGTGTATATGATATTCATTAATGATGCGTTACTAAATAATTCATTGAAATTCATGGAACATTTTTCTCTATGCACACTATGCTTTACAAGGTGCTTCTATACATGTCATGCTTCATACCAGTTCCCTTGGTCCCCCCATACCAAGTGCTTTAAGTGCTGAATGTGCGAACCACTGCATTGCTGACCCCATGCAAAACGATCCCTCTGGTACTTTAAACCCTGCTATCTGCAGCGATCAATAAATCTTACCAAAGACTGCACTATACAAATACGGATGCATAAAAAGGTGCTGGAGGGGGGGAAGGGGGTGGAAAAAAGTCCTTCATCAATATTCAGGCCAGTGATAATCCTCTGTAGAAAGCAATTAACATTTCTCCACCTCCAAGCAAATGACTGTTTAACACCAGAAACCATGTTATGAAATCATAAAAAAAAGTGCACAAAAATGTATCAAGCTTACATTCTCAACTAAAAAGCTGTGGAGATCATATTTTTGGCTTGTTCCAACAATCTTCTTCCTGAGTGCAAGAAAGCATGCCACAACTCGCATCGATCATTCAGGCTACTCGATCTCAGCCTTAGTGTTCGTCTGTGCTACGTGACTGTGATCCGAGCCTGAGAAGCAGTTGTCTGAGTGAGCGAAGTGCAGAGTTGCTTGGTTGTAACCTTCCACTGCCTGCTGCTTCTGCTCAGGACTGTAGTACAGTGAATGAGGGTGAACCTGCTGGATGTGTCTCTTGATCGTGCTCACCTTCAGAGTTGCTAGCGTGGCGCCGCATACCATGCAGATCAACCCATGCCTTCTGCAGTCGTAGTCCATCAGGTACTCCATGCGCCAGTGCACCTGGTAGTTACGTCGCTGGTCCTTGCCTGGGTAGTGGGTGTTTCGCCCTATGATGGGCGCTGACATGACCTTTGACCTGTCACCATCTTCCTTTTTAATGCCACTCTGCTTGCCAGATGGTTTCATGGACAGCTTCTTGCTTTCAACAAGTGTGTCACTGGGGGCTGCTTTTTCCAAAGAAAGAGAGAAGTGGTCAATCTAAAGTACTACGAATGGAACAAATTTCACTGCAGGACTGTAAATCTATGTCCATTGCACATGATTCATTTTATGAATGAATATAGTCTAGTAGTCTATAATAATGCAAAAATCACATACACGATATATGAGGGAAATGGAGATTAAACTGGGGAAAAAAATTATTTATATTCTGTTCATTCATTTTTGTGGAAGGCATCCATGAATGCTTGAGTTAAATGTATTAGTAAAATAAGCTCTAACTTTGTCCATTTACAGATGGTACTGCCTTTTCAGAAGAAATATTATATTTGGTATTATTGTACTGCTTCAATGGCAGCATGGTGGCATAGTGTTTAATAAATTTTTAATACATTTTATTTATAATGCACTTATATTTGAAGCAAATAGCAAAGTGCTTCAAATTATTTCAACCCAAAACCCTGATAAAAAGATAAGTTTTAAGACCAGATTTAAAATCAACAGTCTGTGACATCCTCAAATACTCTGGGAGAGCATTCCACAGTCAAGGTGAAGCTAAGCAAAGCACACTGTGGCCATGTACCTTCAGGGTCAAGGGTTCAGTTCCTGGGTCTGTGTGCGCATGGAGTTCGCATGTTCTCCCTGTGCTTGCTGGGTTTCCTCCCAGACAGACCTGCAGACTTCGTGTTCCCAAATTGCCCATTTTGTATGTGTGTGAGTATGCCCTGCGATGGATTGCCCCCTGTCCAGGGTATACCCTGCTTCATGCACAAAGTCTCCAGGGATAGGCTCCAGGCCCCCCCCTGTGACCCTGTGCAAGATAAGCGGTATAGAAGATGAATGAATGAAATTATTCAGTATTTACAAGCTGCACATAAACCTCTTTAGTGAGCCTTTCTCTCTGTGTTTTAGTACAAGACACATTAACTGTTAGAGCAAGTAAGAGAATTTACATATGCACATGTGATGAGAACTCCCAAGACTGGGACTAAACATCTGTATGGCCATAAGAAAACTACTTGTTAATAAGCCTCATCAGAAAAAAAGGCTGAAATTTGCTAGGGAGTCTCCAATAAAGATTGGACTTTGGAATTTTGGGAAAAGGTCATGTGGTCTGTTGAGTTCTGATTGAGCACATACCAAAGTGATGGGTGTGTCAGGGTAAGAGGGGAAGCACATGAAGCAATGAACCCTTCAGGCATTGTGGCCATTGTATAAGCCTCTGGAAGCACTGGGTTTGTATCAGTTGGTCAGGTCTAGTCTCAGCAACGTTATGTGGCAATTAATTTAAGTCAGCTGTTGACCTGAATGTACTGAATGACCAGGGTATGACATTTTTCTTCCCTGATGGCACAGCATATTCCTGAAAATAGTTTCAAACTATTAAAGAGTGGTTCTGAGAGCATGAGGAATCATTTTTACACATGAACTGGACACCACCGTGTGCTGTAAGCAAAGCTAATGGTGTTTGAACGAAATCTTAGAGTTTGCACCTTTTTGGTCACTATATATACTTATGGAACTTACAGCTAGCTTTAGACTTCCATTACACTGGCATTTTGTATTAACAGATACAATTGATTGTTAGAAAATCTGGACTACTCCTTTAATCACGTTAGCCATGTAATACCAGGAGGCTGGAAACAATTTTAGTCTGTGATAATTCAGCTTAGTGTTATGCTATTTCACCCTGTGAAGTTTGCATCTTTACCCGGGTCCAAGTGTGTTTCCGGCTCCTCCGTGGCCCCGTCCTGGGTCCAAGCACTGGCTATATCTTCTCTCTCTCTTTGGCTGAGATTGCTGGTCTCAGGGTGGCAGTCTTGTATGTGTCTGCGAAAGCTGCTAACTCTGATCACAGGCAGCTCCTCAGAACACACCATGCAGTAACACCCTGGCATGCTCGGCGGTCCAATCGCAACCAAATAATCAAGCCGTAGATGCCATGGGCAGCTGTTTTTTAACCTGGTGGTGGGGTTGAACAGAGTAGGAGCATCAGAGCCCCTCTCAGACCCTGTATATGGCTTTGTGCTGTGCTGAAGAGAGTCAGGCTCTGTGGAAGGGAACTGTCCTGGGCTCAGATCTTTGGTGTTTGGCTCAGTCTTGATGTAGTCTCTTGGAGCGTCTGTGGAAGGATATGTATGGAAAGGCGATGCAAACGTATCTTAAGTCAGAACATAAACATAAAAGTGACACTGTATACTGCATATTGTGTGTTCTCAACTGCAGAGCAGAAAGCGTAAAGATGCCGCAGTAATAAAAGACATAGTACAAGTTTGGTATTGAGCAAGACGGGGTTAGATGAGGAACATATGACCAAATTAACAGAAAGAAAAACAATTGGCCAGCATATTTCCAAGACCTAATCTAATGAAATACTGTAATGTTTAGCTGTTTAGTGTTTTAGTGGAGGGAAATATTAATCATGCAGGATAATACCTCCTTTGAAAAAAAAAAATCTATTATTTCTTTTTCCTGTCTATGTTATCCACTTTCTGTGACTTCTGTGACCCCACATCAATGTATCTTTAAATTCCCTTCTAAATTATTCACTTTCTGTGACTTCTCTACACTTTCCTGTCCAAAGATTCCAGGTCAAGTGTTCTCTCACCCTGGCTTTGAGCCCAGCTCTGCAGAATGCGATGTTTCTCCTCTGCACTGTAGACCAGTGAGTTGGGGTGCTGCTCCAGCACATGGTTCTTGATGTGGTCAAGATGAAGTGAGGGCAAGGGACAGCTGCACACCATGCACACTAGCCTGCTTGCCTCTGCCTGGTACTCCATTAGGAACTCCTGCCGGAACCAGGCGTGCAATGAGTCGTTCACGTACCGCTCTAGCATCTCCGCTGACACACCCTGAGTCTCCTGAGCAGATGAGGAGCTCACCATCCTGGGCTCAGGCTCAGCTTCAGTTTTAACTATCACAGCACTGCCAGGCTTGTCTGAGGAAAAGGGGGAAATTATATCATATCTGAAGTGTACCTCTACAAGTAATACTGCATGTATGAGTAGACAAGGTTTATAAAGAATACATGTATGTGAACTTAAACACAGCTCATCTCTTATATTAGTACATTTTAATGAGCGGACACAAGCAACCTGTGCCGTGGCCACCCGAAAGACAGTGGGCACACTGGGCACATTTAAAGGGGATATACCAATACCATTATGACATAATTTTAGAAAAGGGGGAATTTTATGTTTAGACTTCCAAAAAGCCCCAGATGCTGAAAAAAAAGCATCATACCATGATGTCACTCAATGTGATGTCACTCGATGTAATGTAACACAAAGTTATTAACCACTTTTCGGCACAAGTTTAAGGCGTCGTCACGGCTGACCTATTTGAGATGTCAAAACCTCTCAATAATTTTGCATCCTCAATGTACTCAGATCACTCAAATCATATGCCTGGTTTGGTGGTGATCATATAAATCCCTATAAGGAGTATATCAAAATCCATTGGGTGCATTTTGCAAACGACCCAAAATAACTGACTTCCTGTTGAGTAGAGACCATAACATGCAATGCGAAAGTTGTTCAACTCAGTGAGCTCTAAATGTGTACCGGGTTTCGTGTGCATATGTGCAAGTTTGTATGCGCTATGCAGCAAAATCCCATGTGATTTAAGGCTCTCAGGTATCCTAATGGCAGCAGATTCCAACCTGTCTGCCGATTTTCATGACTTTTTGAACAAGTTAAGACCCCCAAAATGCCCTTTATGCTTGAATTATTATTATTTTAAATCCTTAGAAGAACAAGAGGACCCTTACACACTATGATGACACAGGGCTGATGTCATGGTGCTTGGGCCCTAAAAAAATAAGGAATGAAACCTGTTTGTTTTATTATACTTTCATTTTTATTCTAATTATTTTCTCTGTTCCTTTCCTTTTGCCATTTAATTTTGTTGTTTGTTTTAAAAACTCTGTACTGTATAAAATATAATTTCCTTTATAATTTATTTTATTACGTATAAAAGCCTCTTTGGCCCACTCACAGCCACTTTGAACTTGAAGCACACACCTGTAGAAAGACTGGCGCATTTCACCGTCTCCTCCGGCTCCGACGTGATGGCTGTATCTGGGCATGATGTCTTACTCGTTTCTAGATTTAAATGGTTCTCCCATCCTGAGCGGATCAACTCCTTATCAGACGCACTCCACAGCAAGGAATCGGGATGCTTCTGCCTAATATGTCTCTTAATAGTGCTCAGCTTTAGAGTGGCCAAGGAACTGCCACATACCATGCAGATCATCCCATTTCTTTTGGGGTCAAAGTCCATCAGGTACTCAGTTCTCCAGTGCTCGTGGTAGTATCGGCGGTGGTCTCGACCAGGGATGCGGCTGTGCCCAGTCCGTGATGCTCGTCCTGATTTAGCTGGAGACGTTTTTTGTCTAGAGGGCCCTGGAACAGGGGACAGAAGAAATGGCGATTCGGGGCTCTCTGAAACACTCCAGTAGCTCGTCCCTGGTGAATCCACATGAGCTATGGGAAAAGCTTGGCTGTCATCTCTAATGTGACCGTTGGTCATGTCCTCTTCACCTGGATAAAACAAAATGAAAATACATATCAATTTCCAGGACTAGTTTATATTCTTAATACCTTTGCATATCTAAATAATGTGGCAGTCTGGATTTGTGGCAGTCAATGATAAAATGGTAAGAAACTCTCCTAAAAAGCAAAGTGTGGCGCTTGGACAGATGATGACCTGAATACACAAATTATTCCTGTGCAACCAGGATAAATTAGGCAGGAGATCACAGTCTATTACAGTAACTATTTGGTGATTTTCCTGCCTATATGATCTTTACGTTTTGTAGGTGTATTAATAATCAACATCTGACTAACCAATCTCGGATAATGATCATGCGTGTGCACTGGCCGAATACAGGTTTAATGGCACACGATACAGCAGTCTGGCACGGGTGCCTTAACAAAACTGTCCGGGGCAGTGCATTAAACCAACAGTGGGGGGCAAATATCAACAGTGCACACACACGGTCATTATCCGGTTTGGTTATTGTGAGAGACTCACTGTCCACAGACATTTATATACTCATCATTTACCCTAATTTGCATTTACTTTCATTACCTCAGTCTTGCACCACTCATATTTTTTGCACTGCTGTCACTTTAACTGCTGTAATTCAGTTGCACATCTCAAATTTCCCTATTCCGTCCATTGAATATTCATCCTCATTGCCAATATTTGCACATATTCATATATTTTTTTATCCAAGAAACATGATCCAAATATACTTGTCTTCCAGTAACAATTCTGACATTTGTACACAGGAGGTCAAAGAGAGAAAATAAAATATATTTATAAATGTTTTGCATGATCAGCTGGTTACAGTATGGATTTCTTTCCTTCTTTCTTTTTTGACCTGTTTTTGACCTCAATGAAATCACACCTAATTGAATGTTTCTATAAATGGGCTTTTTTCATGTCAGACACAGATACACTATTTTTATGGTGTACATAAACGTCAAAATAATTTCTATTCCTGCCTGTGAGAAAATCTTTTTCTTCCCCAGTTTACTCATTTACTCACATTCAGCGATGATCAACTGTGACACGCCTGTGTGATTACAAACAAATTACGTTTGTGGCTTTGTGCGTATGCGCAGATAGTTACTTTTATGTCATAATGTGTCATAGCAGTATGCAGTGTCATCATCTACTTTTATGACATACTGTGAGCATGTAGCTTCCTGCTGTTACAGTCACAATATATCAGAAGCGTTGATGATGACATACTGCTACATCACATTATGACATTAAGTGCCCTACTGTTACATTCAGCAAGGAACGCCTGTGACACGTCTGTGCCCGAGGTACCTGCACAAACACACAGGTTCTGATATATAGAGAGCGATAGAGAAGATATTATTGTATTCTGGTTTTCGGAGCTGAAGTGGGAATGTAACAGTTAAAGGGAATGCGGCACAGAGGGTGTTCTCCAGGATCAGAGTTGGGGAACCTGTGGCCTGTCCAAACGGAGGCCCCGTGTACTTCCGCAGGGACACTCGGTAGATGCGCTCATTTCCGCTGGGTGGCGACTGCGCACCGCTGTACAGGCATGGCATGGCACTGGATTCCGCCTTTGTTTATAGTGGAGCCCATGAAGGCGAGGGGCCATGCTGCTGTGCGCTATTGTTCATCAGCCGGATTAACGCGGCAAACACACACTGCTCTTCGATCTGTCTCGGCACTCTGACCGTGAACACTCTGATCGTGTGTTTACCTGCTGCGAGCTGTGCCGAGGCGCTGTAAGGCGGACTGGCCTCCTCCTCCTCCTCCTCCTCTCCCTCATCGCTTATTATCAATGAGAGGCTTTCCGTCTGGACCCCGGGCTCCGACTCCATGGACTCCTTTTCCTCCATGCCTATCTGGTATAAACCCGAACCAAGTCAACGCTCCTCGTACCAAACGCTGTTACGAGCGCAGCATTTCGAAGAAGCACTCGCCGATCGGCTGTAAACCCAACAGGAAGACGCATTCGCCTCTGAGTGTAAGTGTGCGCCGTGTCGCTCTCTGCGCTGGCTCAACTTCACTCAACTTTTACGCGTCCGCGCGAGTTTCCAGTCGCGCTCCACTCCGATCCAAATGCTTATTAATAAATAATCATCAAATGTCCCGTCGCTTCCAAACGGCCTCCTGTGTATGTGTGTGTTTTTCAGTGGCTCTGCTTGTCTTCAGGGTGGGGAGCCGAGCTTTGGGGCCCCTGGGGCTCCTTAAGGGGCTCCTGGGTAAATTTAAAGAGACAGTACGCCGTCACGTGGCTTCCGTATGGGGGGCCACAAAGCTACAGCTGTACAGTTCCAATTCAGTCCAGCTACAAATGCACCATTATGCATACAACAAATGATCTGTAATCTCCTACAGTTCAACAGCTCAACATTAATACAACTTAAGCAACACAACAGATGAGCCTTTGGCCTCTTGGTTACATGTAGTAATAGTGATATGAATTTGAAGTGTGTTTTGGTCAATGTGTATATTCCTTTAAAAAAAATAGCTTTGGTATTATCACTCCATATATTTATTTATTTTTTAATTGTTGAGACATTTTACCATATTTAAAAGCTCTGAAAGTACATAATCATTTATTACTAAATTAATTGTATTCAGTAGGGTTTGTATTGGC
>JAOVVB010000043.1:14982785-14992900 GCA_028570985.1 Heterobranchus longifilis
TTATAGTAAACATAATACTACATATTGCTGCCATAATTCAATTTGAGTTTAAGGGCATAGATGTTGAAGTGTATATAATTTTTTTGGCCCCTGTGAGCATGTATGTACACACACAAGCATACATAGCGTTCTGAAACATGTTTTCATATAATTTGTACACTATAGTGTTAATCAATTTCAGTTTAAATCAATTGCAGCTTGCCAGATATTCTGAGTTATTCAAAGATTTCCTGTTTATATTCTACAAGTTATGTATTTTTCTTTTCATTTGTTTAGCTGCAGATTTTGCTTTTTGGATGTGACTTTTGGAAGAATTGGAACCATGCTGCAGTTATTTTCCATAAGCAGAATTTACGTAAACACACGGAGGACGATGGCAACAAATAAAATGTGATGTGATCCAGTGGCAGAGAATGGATTTGTTTTAACAATGCGACACCTTCTTTAAATGATTTGGTATGTACATCATTGGACTGCGGTGACGGAGAAGGGAACAAACAGCAGGTATGTCTAAGACAAAGACCTTGATGAGGCAACGATACCGGCCTGCATCGGAATTTGACGAAGTCACTCTGGCCTCTAAAAGGGAATACTGGAGGACTAAGAAAAGAGAGCAGAGAGCAAGGCTGTCCAAGGCCAAGAAGAAGGTTAAAGCTCCAAACACAGGAATCTGTAAACCTGCATGTACAGATGGACGTGTGTCACGCCTGTCTCATTGTCAATTTAATTCTACTTTGCGTAACAGTGATGGTTCATACCAAACAAGTGTTGCACAAACTCAAACCAAGGGTATGGTGATTTGTAAAAAGGATGTGGAAAGCTTGACCACTGAAAAATCAAACATGGATGCTTCTATGGTCAAACTTAAAGGGGCACCCCTTACTGAGGGCTTACCACCGCCTGCAGCCTGCATAAAAGTACATCCAAACAGCACAACACCTCGACAGACACTAAACAGATCATCAGCCTTTAATGGCAACCTCTCAAGTATTTCTCAGATAAGTGCTGTATCCCAGCTAGCACCAAAGTGCAGCAAACAAGCACCTCAAATTAAATGCTGTATAACACCCAGGTCTTTGGCCTTCACGCAATGTAAGTTTGATAAAGACCAGCACATCCCAGCAAGAAGTGGTTCAGATACAAATAGAAATGCTGGTGCCAATGTTCAGGTATGCAGCATGGTCATGTGCAAAACCACAGAAGTGGCCATGACTGAAGAGGAGAAGGCTGCTAAGCGTAGGGAAAACTGGCGCATCAAAAAACGAGAGCAAAGGGCAAAACGTGCTGAGAAGCTGAAGATGGAACGAGAGAAGCTGCAAAGTTTTGAAAAAGGACAACAGGAAACAGGGAAGAAGCTTTCCTGTGTTGCCCCAGCACATTCATTATCCGGTGTGAACACAATGGCTTTGAGGACAGCCAAGCAACATTGCTCTGTCATGTCTGTTGACTCAAGACTGAGTGCTGGAAAACCATTACATTATGGAGTCAGAGTGGGAAGAGAGAAATTATCACACCAAACACCCTATAAACCACATTCAGTGAATTTAAAACCAGCTGAAAAGCCAAGGTTACTTTCCAAAAACCTCTCTGTTTCAGTTTATAGCACAAATCAATTTCAGGATTCAAGACAAAATCATATGGCCATATCTTCAGGGGTATCTATGCAGCCTTTAAGATCTACCCAAACAATTGGTCAGTTCAAAACGCCACAGCATAAGTTTGTCCGCATTCAAAGGTGGCATAGTTTGCTGCAAGGGAATGAAACAGCAGAGGAAAGACTTGCCAAGCAAAGGGAGTACTGGCGTATCAAAAAGCGGGAGCAAAGAGCAAAGCGTTCTTTGGCATTAAAAGGCCGCTTGAAAGACCGGGATGCATTTAACTGGCGTGCAAAGCGCTACCATCTCATGGAGCAAATGCGCAAGACACTATCAGGCCTCCAGAAAATACCACAACCAAACAAAAATGTACTCCTCAACTCTACTAATCCTACTGGTAGCTTTATTAAAGAGGATGGCACAGTAACTGTGACCATCTCGCAGACTACAACTGAGAAATTTAAACCTGCCATAAGCTGCAGTTTACCAGCTGTGAAATCTTCAGCATCGTCTAGTTCACTTGTATCACAAAATTTAATGAGGACCAGAGCCAGAGCTGTTCTTCATAGTATTCCAAATAACACAAATATATCAGGAAATCAACGAAGAACTCGAAGCTCAATTAATCAGAACTCAATTAATAGTGATCCTGTAAATGAGTCAAAACTAGACGGTGGTGCTACAAAGGCCACCCAGACTGAAAAGCTGGCAGCAGAGAATAAAACAACTTTTAAGACGGAGTTAAAGAGCTGTGATGACTGTTCAGCTGATACCTCAGGTTTGGACTCAACACCATGTGATACTCCAAAAGAAGAGCCCATTTATCCTTCCATAGCCATGGTATGTTCCCTTACAAAACAAAATCAGACTATGAATATTAAAGAGGTAAAATCTGCATCTACCTGTTCGGAGAACAGTGCTGAGGTGGAGACTTGTTCAAATAGCGACAACCAGTCCACCACTCTCTTGGTGGTGGCATCAATGAAAAAACTACTGGAAGAATCTCTCAGCTCGGTGGGGGACAGTAATAACTGTTCTGTAGATAAAGGTGAGCTTTTTCCTTGTAAAACCGAAGACAAACCTTTTCTTCAGGAGGAGCAAGCAACAGACAGTAAACCTGAACTTACAACGCCTCAGGAATTGTCTGCAGACACTTACTCGTCTGTAGTCGTCAAACAGAGTCTATCTCCTTGTCATTCCCTCCTGCAGACAAATGACTTTTCTTCTGATGATACTGCCCTTTCTAGTCACAACTCCTCACTTCAACTTCCTTGTACTGCCACTTGCGTCAGTAAAGGTCCCGAAGATAAAAGAAGTGAACTGCCTGTGGCTGTATGTGTGACCCCTTTACACAGGGGCAACTCAGTGCGTAGGGGCAGAACTTCAGGATCCCAGCGAAATATTCCTCCTCAGGCCCGTGGCGGTCAGCACCTGAATGAGAACAGTGAGCTCCAGAGGAAGCGAGAATACTGGCGAGTAATGAAAAGACAACAGCGAGCAAGAAAGGCCAAAGAGATGGAGAGACAAAAAGATACTCTGCATCCTCTTCAGGTATTATGTCTTATTTCATATGCACTGTGGGAGTATCCCTTTAACTGTAAATTTAAATCAAGTTTCAAAATCATGTTTTTTTTTGCTGTTTTGTTTTATCTTTCATCCAATACAGAGGAAACGTGGCGCCTCTCAATTCGTTCACCCACCTGTGGCTCAGAAGATGAATCGCGCAGACCTCATCAATCCTGTTATTCTACCCAGTGTCACTTTACGTCCCAGTCGGCCTGTGTTAAGTCCCACTGCATCATCTAACCAACAGCCTTCAAACGAGGCAAGGCAGCTGTTGTTTGAAGGACAGAAGGGTAAGGCTAAATTTTCAGAGGTGGCTCAGGTGAACAAATGGCAGCTACAGATTCAGGGAAATGTTCCTACATCAGCCACCAGACCAGGTACTGTGACCTCCATCCCGATGAATCATGTAAAGCTGTCAGATCCTCAAATACAGACTAGAGGGTCCACAGTGAATAAAATAAGAAGTAATCAAAGCCAATTAAAAATAACTGCAAATCAAGAACTAGATCCTGATGATGTTATACAAAGGAAAAGGATGCTCTGGAGAATAAAGAAGCAGGAACAGCGAGCTCGGAAGGCGGCGCGGGAAAGAGAGCTCAGCCATCAGACAACACTTAACCAACGGAGACACGGCTGGTCAAACAATGTTACACATGTAGTTCAAAGGTAGGTTATAGGTATGGATATGGTATGAGTGTTTTATCTAACATTATTTTCTTTAATGTAGTTAATTACTGACTGATTTATTTTTATGGGCATTGGTTGCTCAGTGGTAGGTTTTTCGCCTACCATGTGGAAGGCCCGGGTTCAATTCCTAGCCAATGCCCAAACCCCAAGCCTGGATAATATAAGAGAGTTTCAACAGGAAGGGCATCTGGTGTAAAAACCTCTGCCAAGTTGTTGTGCAGATCAGTTGGTCCGCTGTGGCAACCCCTCAATAGGAGCAGCCAAGAGACTAATAACAACAACTGACTAATTAATTTTTATGAATAAGTCCGTAATTAACTGACTAATTCACAAAAATACAATGAAAATACACACAACTTAGTTTTTACCTAGCTTCATATTAGCACCTTGAGTTATATGGTTATAAACTATGAACAGCGACTATAAAACAGTTAATCCCTCGAACATTTATTATTTATTTAATTTAAAGACAAAAATAGCTAATTACAAACTCAGAATCAGAATTATTGTATAAAGAAATTAAACTATTGTGCATGTAATCAGTATGAATCTGTCCACTACTGTCATTCAACTTTTCATTCACAATTCAGCACGTCAAAAATATTTTGTAAAAACTTTGACAAAGAATTAGCAGAATATGACATGATGGCAAGTCTAAATATGAAACAAAAAAAGCATGTGTCAAGTATGGCCAAAAATGTAGTAGAAATAAACAGGGAAGTCAGTCTTCCAATTGAAATGTAGATGTACAACTTCCCTGTTGATGTCTGCTATATTTTTGGATGTGGGCTATGTTAGTAAGTGGAAACAAACAAACCAAAACAAAAAGTACACTACCTGTCAAAATTTTGGACACCTCTTCTAATTTTATGGACTTCCTTAATTTTTATTTCTTTCTGCATCATAAAACAACACTGAAGGCATCCAAAATATGCTGTAATCTCCTTTGAACAGTTGATATTGAGATTCTGCTACTTATGCTCTGTAAAACCTTCATAACAGCTCTAATATTATTTGATGATTTTTGAGGCTGGTAACTCTAAATTAACTTCTCCTCTGCAGCAGAGGTAAGTTTTTAGTCTTGTTTTCTTGGGAAGGTCTTCATGAGCCAGTTTCATCATGGTGCTTGATGGGTTTGTCAATTCACTTGACAATACTGTTCTTGCAAGAACTATTCTAGAACAGCTTAGGTTTATGTCTTAAAATGACAACTGACTATTGTTGGTGTTACTTAATTACATAATTCCATATGTGTTATTTCGTATATTTAAAATCTCAAGTATTGTTATAAAATGTAGAAAATAAATTGCTAAATAAATAAGCAAGTAAGACGGTGGTTCTAGAAAAGAAAACAAGTGAACCAGTGACCGGGCCAATAGAAGAGCTACTGTAGCTCAAATTGTGACGGTAAAAGGTGGACCTCATAATGTTATGGCTTGTCTTTCTGTCTGTTTGCGCGCGTCTGTGTGTGAGAGAGAGAGTATTCTGTGGACGGATGTGATGCCATCTGTCTGCCAGCCAAAACTTGTTCGAAATTCAGTTATGAAAGAGAACAATGATCCAAACCACAACAGAAAATCTATACAAGAATGGCTGAAAAATAAAATAATCAAGGTTTTGGAATGGCCTAGTCAAAGTCAAGACGTCAACCCAAATGAAGTGCTGTGGCAGAACCTTAAGAGAGCTGTGCATAAGCAAAACGCCCCAAAACCTCAATGAACCGAAGCAATGTTGTAAAGAAGAATGAACCAAAATGATGTAAAAGACATACATAAAATAAAGTACATACAGGAAATGATTACTTCAAGTTGTTGCTGCAAAGGTTGGCTCTACAAGCCGTTGAGTTGAGGGAGTAACTATTAATGCCCACATGTTTTTTGTATTTTTTTAGCTTCATTTTTGTAAAATACCCGCTACAGTCATACACATGCATGATAATCATACATACATACATGCATGTATGGAAGTATTATTTTTAATTCACTTGATCAAGTACGGCTAAGATCAAAATCAGGCTAAGCTATATAAAAACATGCAAACTGAGGAAGTAATCTGGCTGTTTGTACGAACTGTTTTTACCATGCATATTCATTAGCATCAGCCTGAATTAAATTTACACAATCTTTTCAGAATACTAAAGTGTATGGAAACTGACAGAATAGTCAGAAAGTGCGGCACAGCAGCTATAACACAAACAGTACAGTCATGTTGCATTTAAACATTTTACTGATACATGTGACAAGAAAACACCACAGCTCATAATACTTTGTGTTGAGGGTGGAAACATGATGCTTCATCACCAGAGACATTGCAAGGAGAGAATGAAGTGGCATTCAAGTGCTTACTTATTTTCCATATTCTGTATGAAGCCATGATTAGCTCACCCTATGTTCAAATTAAACTCTTTATTAATGCTATCTAGCCTACAGTAGTTGCACTGACTGGGAAACCAGTTTAAGCTAAAAGTAGGTTTATACAGATTTCTCTGAAAGTATTTTTATGGCAAGGGTTATTCTTTGGTTTGTACTATACGTTGAAGACATTTGGGTTGAAGATGAATATGAGCCAACAAATTGGGATTTCAGCTTATAATGTTTGATATTTATATCTAGATATGCTAAACAATGGCACCTTTGATAGTAGATCACTCAATGTTTAGGTGAACAAAAGTATTTGGTTGCATGTCAATCAACCTGGTGACCCACTGATTCAAAGAAATCAAGAAAATTCTTTTTTTTGTGATGCTTTTTCTGTAGTTTCAGTCAGTTGCTGGGGGAGGGGGTTCTCCTTTTATTCTCCTTATCAGGAGGTGAACTGCATGCTAAATTAAGTTAAGGTCTGGTGACTGATTTGTCCAGTCTAAGACCTCCAACTTTTTCACCTGATGAAGTCTTTTGTTGTATTGGCAGTGTGTTTTGGGTCATTGAAATTAATCCCAATACGATTGAATCCATTTCGCTGGAAATTGGTAGACACAATGTTTCTGTAGACTTCTGAATTTATTCTGCAGTTACCATCAGCCGTTATATTATCAATACAGACCAGTGAGCCTGTTTCATACAAGCCCAAGCCTTGACACTACCATCACCATGCATGACCAATGAGCTCATATGTTTTAAATCATGAGCACTTTCTTTCTTTTCTCACACTTTGGCATTTCCATCACTTTGGTAGAGGATAATCTTGGTTACATAAATTTTCTGGCTCATCTCCCTATTTCTTTTCACATTATAATAAAATTCTTACTGCTGAAGAGTGGTTTGTATATTGTAAGGTGGCCTCTATATTTCTCTGTGTATTGGCTCTTGAAAGTTTTTCATCACAATTAGTCTGTCAACAACTGCTGTTGTTTTCCTTGGCCCAACCTCTTTCTTAGTACACAAGTGAGTGCCTTCTTTTTCAGCACATTCTACATTGTTGTATAGTTTATGCCTAAGTCTTGTGCAATAACTCTCATTGATTTCACCCAATTTTTCCCCCACAGACAGCTCTGAGGTCTTCATTATGATTTATCCTTCTTAACAACAAATGCAAAAGTCTTTACGGTCAAAAAACCCAGGGCTCAAACCAAGAGTAGGCATTCAGTGCTTTTAGTTGTTTAAGCAAGCAATCTAACAGGGTAGACCTGGGCAACAAGAAACACCTGTCAGTCACATTCCAATATTTTTGATCATTTGAAAGATTGGCAAGGCCAAAGATAAACAGCGCCATGGTCCAAGTTGGTTAACACATCTAAATGTTAACATCAGGTAATGAAGGCCTGTAAGTAACATTTACATGGTCTCTTTTTATTCTCAAGTTCAAATGTTTTCAGTGTACAGCAAAAGCATAATTGGCCTTGCCATTGCAATATTTGGAGGAGACTGTATTTTAATGTCATCATTTGATGGAGGTTTGATGTGTGATTCAGCATTTTTTCTTCATTGCCAGCATGCCACCAGAGAGACTGGACTACATGCCAGAGGAGTGTCAGACTACAATAGTTAAAGGTGAAGAATTTCTTAAATTAAAGCATTTTACCAAAAAGCATAGAATTATATTTCTTTCTAGTAAGTATTTTAGTGTTTTTATTGTTCATGTAGACATTTTAAAATGAAAACATTCCATGGTCAAATAGATTAATATGAATTTAATTGTTATGACAAACACATTTTATTATTTATTTTGAATATTTTGTCAAATCTACGATTTTTGTAATGACTTACTGAAACGAATTAGAATTGGTCAATCTGACTGCTTGGTGAAGGTTTGTAAGGTCAGTCTGTTGCCTTCACTTATTTGTAGTGATCAAATCTCTTTCCAGATGAAGCAGAAGTATGTTATCTTCCTGAAGACGATTGTTCAGATGAGCCCTTGTCAGAGGACAAGTGGAGAAGCACCTACCTCATGGATTACGATCCTGTAAACCAGCTGCTGGTGTGCATGGTGTGTGGGGAACAGCAGTACACCTTTAGTGCAGAAGCAGTTCGAGCTCATATAGAGGAAACCCACCCTGGGACACTCTCACTGGAAGAGGGTGAGCGTCAGCGCATCCTACAGGCCTGGGATGAACAAGTGGCAGTGAGGGAGCGCTTTTTTACTAACCAGCTGTGGCAGAACAGCAGTGTCCTCCAAGGTATTGGAATTTAACAGGTTTTTTTTTTTAAGGTAATTGGAAAGTGTAAAATAATCAATCTGGTTCTCTTGTTCGCAGAACAGAGCTCGAGTCACACGGCTGAGGTCGAAGTCATTCTGGGCCAAGATGACAAAGCAGATTAATCGAAATAAGTCTTGGGTTGCCACTAAAAAACAAGGTAGCACGAGAAATGACATACTCCACAAAAATGTCAACAATCCACTGCTTTTAGAAAAAAAAGTATTTTTTAAGTAAAAAAACAAAAGCACAGATGGACCTTGAGACTCAAGATGAGCATGTTACAGGTCACGATAAAGGCCAACATATGGTGTTTCCATCTGGATTCCTGTATTTCTGACTTTTTTTTATTTAGAGAGGGGATAAAGTGGTACATCCAGCATAAATGCATGCAAATGATTTCAATTTTATACATTTATGTTTACATACATTCATCTATGTGCATCTATGTATTCATTGGTGTTAAACATTTATCATTAACCTCAGTGGCTGTTTGTGTTCTCGAGCTTGAGGAGCTTGTATTCGACATATAAGATACTGTAGACCACTTCAATGGCTTGCTCTTTCTTTGCCTCGGTTCTTATCAGTTCTTTTATAATTGCCTTCTATTTAGAGATGTTACTATTTAATACTAAATGCTTACACACAGACACATTTGTTACATATTGATTTCACTGAAACATTCATTTAATGCTGTTTAACTGTGCATTTGCTATATGTACAGCAAATATGTTGGTTTTATTAAAGACTTTACGTTCTGTTATCTGATTAAATAAATTGGTATTCATTTAACTCTTTTTGTCACATAAGCTAATAAACTGCTTTAAGTTTCCATAAGTTTTAAAAATAAGATTTAAAGGTACCATGTTTAACTGTTTCTTTAACATGTTATCAGAGGTCTCAATCGTCCCACAATGTGTTTATGCTCCATCTGAGGTACCCTTTAGATAATACATTTTATCATTTCAAACCAGGTAACGGCAGAAAGGAGAAAAAAGCAAAGCAAATGCAGTTTTTTCTTAGATTTTTGTTTGTATACACACATTGGAAACCCATGTGAATGTCTAAAAGTGAATATGTCTCCTTTAATATTAACAGTTTATATATTATGTTAACGGACTTCAGTATGATTTGATGGAAAAGCCATTAGCCGAGAACAGAAACTAAGCAACTTTGTTGTTAAGTAACTAGATTAAACGTCAATATTAGAGCATTGACATAGTATCTTTTAAAGAAAGAGTTTCTTTGAAGGATGGAAGGAAAGAAGGAAAAGGCTTTTTATATAATTATGTACTGTTGAGAGGCAGTCACATGCTTTGTATCTAAAACTGTATGTGTACAAAGTCTTCCTATGTGTTCTTGGTTGCTTCTAGCGGGGTTCTTCAGCTGCAGTCCTAGAGAGCCAGTGTCTAGCACAGTTTGTAATTTACCAACGCCTAAACACACCCACTAAACCTGCTAATTAACAGATTAGTTGAGTCTAGTGATTGGCTAATACAATACTAAAGCGCTGGAGCTTGATGCACATTTGTGCAGTATGCTTCACAATACACATACATGTGTGTGTATCTATCTATCTATCTATCTATCTATCTATCTATATATATATATATATATATATATATATATATATA
>JAOVVB010000043.1:14997405-15008912 GCA_028570985.1 Heterobranchus longifilis
TGGTAGTAGTAGCCTTAATGTGGGAGCCCCCTAGTGACGGGGAGGAATTGGCTACGACTAATATTGGGGAGAAAAAATTGGAAAAAACCCAAAAAATATATATATATTAAAAAAATAATAATAATAATTAGCACAAAATATAAAGTAAAAATAAAATAAATTAACCTGCACTTAATCTTTAAAAAAAGTAAAAATAAACATATACCAATTGGTGGCAGTTAGGGGCCATTAGTGGTTTGCCCAGGCACCTCTATGGTCAAGGGTTTGATACACGCCTTGGGTCTGTATGCGTGGAGTTAGCTTGTTCTCCACATGCTTGGTGGGTTTCCTTTGGGTACCCCAGTTTCTCCTCACAATCCAAAAACATTCAGAATAGGCTAAATTGCCTGTGCATGTGTCCTGCAATGGCCTGGAACCCTGTGTAGCGTGTACCCTGTCTAGTGCCCAAAGTCTCCTTGGAAAGGCTCCAAGACCCTACGACCCTGTACAGGATAACCTGTATAGAAGGTTAATAAATGAATATACCCATTGGTTCCTTACTAGAGATGTTAATAATTATTAATTATTTGGCTAATTTCCATTTTATCTGATTTACCGATAAGCTTTGTTTTGCATGTAGTGGAAACTTCGACAGCTGTAATTTAACATTAGGTTAACGATCTTTGCTAGTTTAGCTCCCTACATGCTGTTAATACTTATATTAAGAGTCAGGTTCCTTTTGTGAACATCGAACACACGATCCCCTTTCCTTTCCACCATCTTTATTTTCACACAGAGCTCCGTCACAAAACTGATCGCTGTTGTTCTAAAACACTTTTTATAATCTGACCACTTAGTAATGACACTTTAGTAACACTTTTTTAGAATGGACAGTCGTATGGTCGCGAGTGTCTCATGTGCAGAGGCGATGTGTGTGCACAGAGGGGCGGGGAATTAAATACGATTTTACTCTTCTTCAATAATTTAGAATTAGAATTAATTAATATCTGGAGGTGTATTAGTGTTAATAGTGTGATAGTGATAGCCAACGGAAATCAGTATTTGGAGAAAGACTGGATACTGCTGCTAGAACTGTTCAAGTAAAACGTATACCAAGGGGTAAATCATTTTTAATGATTAATTTATTATTGTAAGGATTACATAATGTAAGGATTAGGACACAGTACTAACACACCAGTATTCATTTAAATTAAGTTCTATAACTAATGCAAACAAGCAAAATAAGGCCTGATGCACAGTGAGCTTCATACCAACGATGTGTGGGTGTGAGATCTCCTCTCCTGTCTCTGTGATATGTGTCGAGGGAAGCTGGAAAAGCAGACGGAGAAGATTATGGAAAACAGACACCTGAACAGTGACATTTGCCTCAACAAAGCAGGAAAACCAGTTTTACAATCTTCAAATCTTCACAAATAGGAGAGAGCTGGAGAATTCTGTAGAGAGTAGTATAATAATATTCTCAATTCCTGAAGCTTTCCTTCCTTTGCAAATTCACACTGCTGCATTTAAGCATACTATCTACACTGATACTATCTATATCTATCTATGCCTAAAAGAATGTCTTTTAGGCATTGAAGCAGGGCCGAGCATGAAGCTTGTTTTATGACAATAACTTCATTCAATTTCTAATGCTTGTTTCAACTTTGAAATTTTCTCTAACCTGTGCTAATCATTTAAATCTAAATCTTGATTTCTGTTCATAACAAACGCACTGAATTCCAAACAGAAAGACTAGCGGTTACCTGATACACTGTAATTTTAGCATCCAGATCATTAGCGATGCGCGTGAGGCTGAAGCGAGAAAGGTCCACTGGGTCTTGCGGGAGCTCAAGAGGCACTGGGAATGGATTCAGGTTCTTGAATTTGGGAAACCAGTACATGATGCGCTGGTACTTTCTCATCGGGTGGCTCTTCTCTCCAAAGATCTGAACCAGGAGGACTTTTGTTTCCATGTTAGGCATAATTCCTGCCAAAATAAATATCAAGATTTTATAAATATCGCAATTCGATATAAAATTGCTTTTTACATAATTTTAAATCTTTCAAAGTACAGAATTAAATAAAAAAAATCATACCTCTAAAGCTTTATACCCTGAAGGCTTTATTCAACAGCGTCACAAAAGAATCGTACATAAGTAATTAAAGGTATCCCATTTCTTATAACATTAGTTATACAGTTATTCATTAGGAAGGTCCCGGGTTCAAACATCGCCACCACCAACATGACACTATTTGGCCCTTATGCAAGGCCAAATGCTGTAAAGTAAATGTACTGCATAACTGAGATGATTTCGGCCTCATCTCTACCAAATAATGTCAGTACAAATGTTGACATTAAGAGAATGTTTGCCAGCATTTATTTAGTTATTTTTACTTTTGAGATCAGGTAACTGCATCATAATTTAAATTTTTATTTAAAGCTGTGAAGTTTTTAACCCCTTCACAGCTCCGGACTCCTACTTTTGACCCAGAGCTTGAGTTACTGGCTGTGTGGTGTATTGTGTTGTACATTCTCAGTTTGTTCATGTTCAGGTTCCACTGCTTTTTTCCCTCATCCCATAAACATGCAAAATTAAAGTGTCCATGCTTAACTGCAGGTATGAATGTATGTGGCTATGGATAATACCCAGAGGTGGACTGATGATCCCATGCAGAGTGATTTTTTTTCCACCTTTGAAACAGTGCACTCCTGACCAAGACGAAAGCTAAAGATGAATGAATGAAAACGTAGAAAACATCTGTACAGAATGTTATGTTACGATTAAAAAAAGGGACCGCAACAGAACCAGAGGACAGCCACCAGCACATTTATGGTGACAGATTTTTATGTTAGTGAGCACTGAGTGTAGACTTATCCTACTTTTTAAATGCAGCTACATGTATAAATAATATTTAAAAACAACAATAACAACAACAACAACAACGACAACACACCGTAACCTTCCATCTGCTCCAGCACCTGTACGCCACACTCCTGTTGCCTGGGGTAGTGATTGAACATCCTCTGAATAAAGTTCCGTGGCACAAACACCTCTTTGGGAAAAACATCCAGGAGCTTGTTATAGACTGTGATGTCTCGCTCCACTCCGAATTCAGGCATTTTCTTCAGGGCAGCGTAAACAAACTCCACGTGCCCACGCCTGCGGATGTCTTTCTTGTTGAAGGTGTCCACCACTCGGTTGAAATTGGCTTTGCTCTTCGCATCTCTGGCTGCTCGCTCAAACAGCTCATCGTGTGTGACCAAAGATTTAGTCTTTTTCTCAGTCTCATGCTCGATTATTTCCTCAAGATTTGTACCGTCTGGTTTGTTCTTGCAAAACGCTGAACTGCAATGGATCCATTTTGGCACCTTAAAACACAAACAAAAACGACAAGTTAAATTGGTTTCTTATTTATAGACCGCTCTGATGACATGGCTATTTGAAAATATTCAACTAATCCATCTTTGTGAACACTTACATGAGCAGAGTAGAGCTGTGTGTCCAGTCGAGTAAGTGCAGGGATAACCGTAGACGTGATGCAACCAGTGTGATGAATTTGTAAGAGAAACCTTCTGGCCTATATGATAAAAGAACATTGTTTATAAAGGGATAATGACCTCTTAGTTTGCGACAGCAAAGGCAAAGTATGCAGCATGGAGTAACTGCCCTATTTATTAAAATACAACTTGTATAAAATGCATTAATAAGCCATTACATATTAACCATATCTATAGATGAGTGATGGATGAAATATTACAATAGGAAACTTTAATCTGAATCCAAAATGGTTCTCACATTAACACAGAGCTGCTCGATCATTGCAAAAAGTATAATCAGAATTGTTTTAGTCAAAACTGAGATCAGGATTATTTAACATACAGTACTATGTAAAAAATCCAAAGCCCTCAGACCCACATCTCTCAAGAGCCAGACTGTCTTATATATATTTTTCACTGTAGTCTTGAGGAATAGTCCTCCAGGCTCTAATTTTGAGTCCAGTTCCTGTAACTGACCGGTTTTAGGGGGATATTTGTTGTGTTAAGCCACACAATGACATATGAATCATTTAAGCAGGAAGAATATATTGCTGATGCTGAGTGGTTGGAACAGAGGAGAGGGGAAATGAGGTTGCTACTGAGATTGTTACATAAAACAACCAATTTTTTTATTAATCTTCAGACACTTTGCAGCCTGTCACAGTAAAACATTTAATCTCATTTCTTTTTTTTATTATTTATTTTAATTCAATATGAAGAAATGAGTCATGGCTCAAGACTTTTGCACAGGATTGTAATTACTCGCTGACTTTGGAAACATCATGCATTTATCGGACTTTAAAAATACATTTTTAAACTGTGGATCTCTTGAACCTTTAAATATAATAATTAAAAAAAACAACAAATAAAAATAATGTAAAAGAGAGATAGAGAGAGAGAGAGAGAGAGAGAGAGAGAGAGAGAGAGATGTCACAGTCTAACTAAGTGTGAGTTTGGGCTTTTTGTGAGAGATGAAAGCACACCACAGTAAACAAGAGGGATGGACATTAGACAGTAAATCACAGTAATCACAAAAAACAAGAACATGAGCACAACAGTACAACAGAAACACCAAGAATACAAAAAGTTAGTAATAAATTAACCACATCTACATAAATTTACCCTCATACATAATTCGTCTGATTACAGATTTATTTATTATTGTAAATAATCTGGACATAACATTCACTAAAAGTGTGTGTGTGTGTGTGTGTGTGTGTGTGTGACATTTAGGATCCTGCCTGACTGCAGTCCATGCAACATGGCGAATTTATCATGTATTTCATAAATAACAGCGTGTTTATTTGCTTACCATCGCCATGTCTAATTAAAACATGTCTTGTTGTGATGCTGGGAGTAAATCTCCTTCATTTGGGATGTTCAGGAATTTAGATTTAAAGAATCACATAATTTAACATTCAGGCACATATCGGTCAAACCTCCTCCTTCCATCCGAAGAGACCGGCATGATGACTTCCGGGTCCGTCAGCGCTCACGTTCCGCCTAAAGCAAGAGAAACATTTGCGCTCTCGTGAGTTCCGCTTGACGTTTGTTCCTCAGAATAACAGCATGGAGTTCGCGGTCTGGCCACTAGGTGGCGGTTCGAAACGTTGTGTCAACTTGTGTCATGTGTAATGTCACTTCTAAAGGTGTCTGTCTATGTGTGTGTTGCAATATTAAGTCACAAGCTTTCATACGAATTGAACTAGTGGGGTGTTTTAAACCACTTGGTTTAGCAGTTTAAATAAATTAAAAAAAAAAAAAAAAAAAACAAGTTCTCCGGGAAAGTTTCACAATTGCATGAAATCCATTTGCACTGCCTGCAGTTATACGTGCCTCCGTCGTGCATTTCCTGCATGTGTGTGTGTGCGGTTTTGGACTGGAGTTGCATTTTCATTCCGTCGTCCAACGCACAGACACACACACACACACACACACACGTGTCCTGTCTACTTTCCCCCGTGGTGTTGCCGCGGAGTGGAGTTTACTTTCTTGATTCTGTTTTCAGCATAATGACTCGAGTGGATTTCTCGCACGTGACAATGCGCCGATTCAGAAAGATCTAAACACGATCACAGACTCAAACATGGATGGATCGACGAACAGTCTGGGTGAGTATCAGATCCACTTCGACTCGACTGACAGTTTCTCACCTCAGCACACCTCGAACCCCGAGCTGACCACAGGCAGGGCAGAAAACTGCACAAACTCACCTAGATGAGAAATCAGCAATCAGGGGACACTTGAAGCTGTTTGGTGTATGCTTATATTTATTTATTATCATTATTATTTATTTTTTTTGTTTTTTGTTTTTTGTTTTAAATTCCAGTCTGCATTAATGAACTTCTACTCTAGTCTAAAGTGAAACTAAAAACTTTTAGTCTTTGTTTTTGTTTTTTTCAGATCAGCATGGAAAGAAAAGTGTGTTTAGTTTAAGCAGAAAAGTAAAAGAAAGTTCATTTGAAACAGTGTATTATGGTGGATAAGGTGACATTTTAGATGTCCCTGTTGCACAATGTTACAATGTTTCTCACTTCAAAATGTGAAAGTTGCTACATTGTCACAGGTGAGGTGGTAGAAAACAGCATGCACCAAGCATTTAAAAAACCTTTGTGTGCATTATTACATATTATTATTATTATTATTATTATTATTATTATTATGGTGGCACGGAGGCTTAGTGGTTAGCACTGTTGCCTTGCACCTCCAGGGTCCGGGTTCGATTCCTGCCTCTGGTGCACTTCCTCTGGGTACTCCATGTTTCCTCCCACAAGGCTAAGACATGTGTACTGTGTGTGCCCTGCTGTAAGTATATTTTTCAGGAAATATAGTATGTCCTTTCAATCATTAAAAACATTTCTTTCCTTTAATTTAAAATATGTAATTGTAGCATTTTTTTAAAGGCCAAGTTCAAGGAAATGTCTTGTCACACACTATGATCAAGTGGGACCATATACATTTCATTTAAAGATATTCTTTTCAGGGAATAAAACTGATTCACAATAAAATTAATATATTATTGATAAAAAAAAAACACGTTAAACACTAAAATCATGAAACATGAAAATAATTGTTTATAATAAATAATATGAAATAAATGTCCGTCACCCCTAACTACTTCATTGGTGATACCGTTACACAAAAAGAGTTTTATTTTGAAATACATGTGACAAATTGAAATTGGTCCTGAGTCAGAGGTCACTAGATGAAAAGCACTGGACAAATGCAAAAGGTATTACAGATGTCTCTTTTCGTTTGTTTAGAAATGTATTTAGCAGTTTTATTCGAATATTTCAAGTCAATTATTGGTGTTACTCAGTTTATAATTCTAATAAAAATTGGACATAAAAACTGTTTACATTCAATAATAATTTTATTTTTGACATAACTGAAAACCACATGGTCTTACACATAGAAGCCATTCTATAAATAGTTAAGATTTTTCTCTAAATTGTCATTGGCGTTACCAGGAAGAGAAGTAACACCAGTTATTAAATGTCTAAAAATATAAAAAATAAAAAAGTTTAATAACATTTTAAGCTTTAATCTATTAAAGAAGTTCTGTGTTTGAAAGAAGAAATAAATTTCTGGAGAAATTTTTATGACCCAAATTCCACCTTTTCCGTAGAATGATCTATATAAGGAATTCGGAGCAGCAACTATTTGGCTGAAAGAATTCTTTCTCTCTTTTTCAACAGAAGCATTTTGTGTTAATCCTAAACCTACTTCACAGGAACCTAAAAGCAGATAAGTTACATAACCTAAGGCTATTGATGAATGATTAAAAGCATTGTTATTTAACAAAGACAAACATCTCATTGTTTATTTAGTGATTATTTGTGATGCTTAATGAATATTTACTTCTGCTGCTGGTGTGGTCTTATAACAGTGACTGCGTACCAGGCAGCAAGTTTTCTGCCAATTCTTTAGAACAAAGACAGAAGTTTTATAAATAACATGACACAATTTGAAAAACTGTGTGGTTTTTTTTGTTTTTTGGATAATTAATTTCACAAGAGAGACAATCTAGAGACTGGTGAGGGAATAACTGTTTGTACAATCAACTTTCACGCTGTTATTAACACATGTGCACCTACTTGTTATCCAGTCAGACAATCATATGACAATAATCATATTATAAGCACAGCCTCACTCAAATCAAACAAAACTATATTTTTTATTCTTCAGCTTCTACGTTTAATGTTTAGTGTGTTCTGAGATGCTTTTCTGTTCACCACAGTTGTAAAGAGTGATTATAACCAATATTGAACCAGTGATTTGCAATTTATCTATGACCTCTCTCATCAAAAAGGCATTTCCTCTTTCAGAACTGTCATTCACTCTGTGTTTTACCATAAACACTAGTCACAATGTTTCTACTGTACATGGTGTTTATGAGTGGTGTATGCAGTGTCGAAGAGCTTACATGCAAAAAAGGCTTTGTGTTGGGTTTACACTTTTGTAAACCAGTTTAGGTGTAGTGCTTTGTGGAATAGGAAATTTCACATGGAGAAAAGCCTCATGTGTCTATCAGCTGCGCTGAAGGTTTAGTTCTGTTCTTCTGATGAAGTGATAATTCCTGGCAGCATTTCCTCTGTGGTCTTACGAGAGAATTTTTCCCATGGCCTAGATTAAAAATAAGTCTTGTTGACATGACAAAGTATAACCCTCTAAGATTTTTGTAGAATATGCATGTGGTGGATTTTTGTTTTTTAACAGTTAAGAGCAAAAATTGTATTGTTATCAGTGCAGAAGGAGAACATTTATTTTTTTACATCAATATTTTTTATTGTTCAAAATATAAAAAAATATTTATTTTTTCTAAATAATAAGCTAGTTATAGGAGGAATCGGAGGGAAATGAAGCAATGAGTGGCATACTGGATAAACATTCAATCAGATGCTGGTTACTACTACTGCAGGTTTGATTTAATGTTCTGAGGCTTTCTGACTTTGCTTGAGACCTGCATGAAACATGCATCTGCTCAGTGTTCTAGAGTATCGTCTCAAGTATTTTTCACAATAATTAATGAGCCAATGCATCAAGACCATGCTATAACTGGTGTATTCAACATAATACATATCTGTTCTTTTTTTTTTTTTTTTAACCTTATGATTTATTTTTGAGGTTTGGACATGAAGGAAGAAGAAGTTTAGATTGCAAGGACTGTAATTCTGGACAAGCTATTATATTATTTGTCAATCATTATCAAACGTCATTAGAATATTAGTCTTTGTACTACTACTGATAATGTCGAAAGCTGTAACCAGTCATGAGTGTATGAGTCTGTGTGTGGAATTTGTTTCCGGAGAAGTAACAAGCTGGTCTTGTGAAATCATTAGCATGTTTGTCTCATGCAAAATCACAATATGGAGAAATGAATTCACAGTTCCATTTCAAGTCATTTACATGCATGGACAGAAAACCATCTGAAGTATTTTATTACTGTCCAAGAAATCAGAGTGAGCTGTTTATATTCCCGTCATCCTGCTCTTCAGTGTACTTTGACTCAATTCCAATGTCAAACACACCCTGTGTGCTGCGCATGCACAGTTAGACAAATCCTTTCCTGTTTCTTTAGGATAATCACTGACTATATTTAATTGCAAAGATTGTCACCAGTTTAAATGATTCAAATTCTGATTTCACGTTCCAAATGAGCTGCTGGTATGTGCACGTTAAACTGGGTTGCCTGTAGACATTCTGGATTTATATGCGTGTTACATGTAATCTGAGCTAGAGATCCTGTATGTGCATCTGTGGAGCAAGCTTTAGTGTTGTTAATCGAATAACAAGAAGTACATGACTTGTTTCATTTTTTTGTGCTTTCACATAAAAACTACATTCATAGTAATGTTCACCCAGAACTTATAAACTCTGTCAGAAATCATACCCTATATACTATGTACTTAAAATAAACAGCACAGTGCATCAAGAATGTTTGCCAGATGAAAACCTTTAGGATTACATAAGATGACCGGTTATACACCACTATGTTTAAAATATTATGCGACTTCTAAAATAACACACTGTACTGTAAATATGAGGGGTGTTTAAGTCAAACCAGGACTTTTACACTGATTGACCGATTGAAGACTTCAAGCACAGTACTGTGATGAGACTCTTAGCTGCATTTGCAGTGGTGTAAACATTTTAAAAAGGCTGTTTTTCGATCCCAGTCGAGGTGGCTTGAAGCCCGCCGCAGTTGTTCTGGTGCACATTGGATTGCGGATGAAATGTATCTGTCTGTGGAACTGTACACTCAATCATTCACAAACATCGCTTGCACATTACAGGAACTCGGCTGGGACTTATTGCCACATCCCCCATAAAGTCCTGACCTCGGTCCAAGCCATTTCCACTTGTTAGGGCCATTAAAGGAATTCCTGGGAGGCTAATGTTTCAGACGTGAAGCAGGCAATCCGATCGTGGCATAGAAAACTTTGTACCTTGATGTTATCCAAGCACTAGTGAACTGCTGGGATAAGTGCATTAGTGTAGCAGGGGATTATATTTAAGTCAAACTCAAAGTCAGACTTTGTATTTTGTTTTGTTATTCTGCACAATAAAAAGTCCCAATTAGACTTGAAAGTCCCTTACAGTTTGTGCTTTCAGACATCATTTCCATTTCCCTTTTTCATGTTATCAGATGACTTAAAACCTGCTGTGCATTTGCGTGGGATTCGTCTACCTGTTATAATTATGATGATAACTTTGTGAGATAATCGTCTCTATGTTTAATAGTTCAAGGTGTCTAGTGGCATGCAAGTATTTCCCTCATAGTCATCCTGTTGTCATTTCCATTTTTGAATCTTTTAAATGCATAAAATCCCTTCTTTAGTTTAATTAAAGTTAAAGATTTTAACGAAGGTAACAATCGTGGATTTATGTAATAAAGCTATATTAAAGTATTGGATCTGATAAATGTAGGACACCTTTTTACACATTTCAAGTACAAACTCACAATTACGCCTTACTTTATTCCAGTAATTTTCCTACAAGTTCAATCCAGCAAGTACTTAATGACAACATTCAAGACAAATTATGCAGGGAGAATAAAAAATAGCCTCAGTTATATTCCTTTCACTGTGTTGTATATCCACTTTACAACTTATGATTGATGAAAGTGCTGAAAGTCAGAAAGAAACATTTGAATTGATTTAACAGATCATTGAATTACAGCTTTGTGTTTGTTTCGGAGCAGCAGACACGCTTTGTCATACTGAGAGGAGGGGACATGTGTGCAAGAGAGTGAAAGTGCAGGGGCAGACAGCAGAGTGCAGGTTTTAGAGACTGACAGGAAATACAGCAGCAGAGGGTGGGCGGCCTGACGGAGAGAAATGCGCTCTTACACCTGTAATGATTCATGAGTTGCGTACAACTGTCTGGTCCACAGGAGACAGAAATGTCAGTTTTGGCTCATTTTCTGGCAGATTTAACACTTATGTCTGTGTCAGTCCAGTACTACATCATGGAAGTGCAACTCTCAAAAGTAAAATTAACTTTTAAAAAATTACATTTCAATACACAGAGCACCTGGTCTAAATCAGAATAGTTTTTAAGGCAGGGTGAAAATATGCAATAAAATTAGATAAGATAAGATGTGATGAGATGAGAGACATAAACACAGCATGACAAAATACCCCTGTGTGCTGTGTAGGAAAATTTTCAGGGGTGTTGTGATGCAAGAGTAGAGATACAGTTCTTACTCAAAAGCAAAATTTAATAAAATACAATATTTCTCTCAGACCACAGTGATTTTCCAACAATAACACATTCGTCAGTTATTACTGAACTTCACATGGTTCTTTTTGGACACTTGAATGGTGAGGGCCACCCATGATGCAAATGGCTTTTTGCTATCATGTACATTATATGGGTCTCCAGTGTGCAAGTACAAACAAAAAGCTGAGAAAAAAAATGCTTTTTTACATTGCCTGCTTTTTGTATAATTAAATTTTTTTCCCACTTTGTGACCTCATATAATAAG
>JAOVVB010000043.1:15020727-15035311 GCA_028570985.1 Heterobranchus longifilis
TATCTCCAGGGTGGGAGTGTCCAGCACCAGATGTGCTGGATTGCATGTGGACAGACTCTATACCCCCGCCCCCATACTTCCAACCCATAATCATGGGGGGGAAAAAAATTATTAAAAACATTTTTTCATGCAATATGTAATAAATCTATAAAAGTTGAACTTTTTTTTATTAAAAAAAATATAAAGGGAAAAAAATATATATATATATTTTTCATGATATTCTATTTTTACAAGCCGCACCATATAAGTATAGTAATATGTCAATATATTTTGGGAAAAAGAAATAGGGCAATTCCAGGGTTATGGATGTCACATTTAGACTCATGTTTGTAAACTAGAAGCTTCAGAGCATGAACAAGATTAAGATCAGTGAAATAATTTGCATAATTCTCTTCAGCTAAAAACAAACTAATCCTCAAAACCCTATCATCTCATATCAGTGTTATGGATGTGACATTAAACAGACAACCTTTATGAGAGAGTACAGGTTTGCTACAATCACTGTGAACTTTAAAGACCGCTGCAGAAAGAGTTACACTTGTACCATGAAAGAGACTCGAAAACGCAATTATATATATATATATATATATATAAATAATTTATTTTTTAAAAATTATTAATAATAAATAAAATAATATAATTTATTTAGATATTTATATATATATATATATATATAATTATTTATAAAAAAAATTAAATAAATGATTTCAGATTAACTGATGTTATGGTTGTGATATTTTCACATTATCATCATGATGTGTATGAATCGGTCCTATACTAACTATAGAAAGAATACGTGTGAATAGAATTTTACAAGAAATATTTGACAAAGTTACTTAAAAAAAAAAAAGTGCTGTTTGACATTCATCATTTGACTTTACAACTAAATGTTTGATCACTATAAGCATGTGTACTGTAGTTGGGAAGTACATTTGGGAAGAACCCCATGCTAGTTCTTCCCCCCAACCCCCCATGGTAAGGTAGACCTTTGCATGAAATCGCCTAATTAGTCCTCTCTTAGATGTTTATTCTTTGACTTCTGCAATATCGGGTCAATGATCAGGTCAAATACATTTTACATTTCTGACCTTTACTTTGCCATCAAAAAAAAAAAAAAAAGATCAAACGACATGTTACATAAAAATGTTTGTATGTCATTAACAAACTCAACCCGTTATGCAACAATGATCTTCCGGGGACATGGAAGGAAAGGAATGCGGGCTGTCAGGAATGCAAGATTACTTGCCAAAAAAAAAAAAAAGAAAGGTCAGGTTCTTAAAGATGCTTAGAAAAATGTACCAGCAATTTGTTTACGTAACTGAACAAAATGTACCCAAGACTGTATATGCATTTTTTTTTTTTTAAACACAACAGGTAACCATGCCAAAAGGGCACCACTTCTGGCCTGATCCAACAGAACAGCAAATGCAGCACGAATTACTGCAAAAAGTTAATGCTGGTAAATAGAGAAAGGTATCCGAACACTGCATGCACCACAGCCTGCCACATAGGGCTTACAGGCAGAGTTCAAGGCTTCATTTCACTGACCCGTACTCAAAATTCCCCTGATCTCAGTCCAACTGAACATCCATGAGATGATCTATGGAGGCCCCAAACACCACATCACACCCCGAGAGGTCTTGTTAAGTCATGCCCCAATGGATCAGAGCCGCTCTGGTTGCACAGAGGAGAACCTACACAATTCTGGGGTTAATGTTTTGGGCTTTAATATTATGACAGATTGTGTGGTGTATTTTGCCCATTCTTCTTCTACTATGTCAGAATGAATTATACAGTTGTACAGATTCAATGCATTGATTGAGGTCTGAGCTTTGATTCAGCTATTCTACCATCTTCACATTCTTAATTTTGAACCAACTCAGTTAAGCTTCGACTGTATAATTCAGGTCATTGTCCTTTTTCCAAGGTGATTCTCAATCTCTTGCAGATTGGAACAAGTTTTCTCCAGGGAATGCCACGCATTTGCCCCATAAATCGAACCTCAAGCTTGTCCCCAGTCCCTGCTGATGCAAAGCATCTCCATAACATGATCTGTTCCAGCCATGCAATATGAAAAATAGAGACATCTGCTGATGAAGATACATAGGACAATGACGCCTGGTCCCCTTCCAAGTTTCTGCGTCAAAATCTCAGATGTACAGTAGCTGTTTCTGGAATCCCCAGATCCCCAGCTTCTAGTTCTTCTAGCTTGATTGTAGTGGTCTGCTTGTTACAGGTGGATCACAACAGATTCTCGACTATCTTTGAAGCATTTGTGTCAGACTTTATTTTGCTCTGCACTCATTGCATCGACCCCAAAAGCATTCTGAATCCTCTAAACTGTTTCCATTGTGGAATGTTCAAGCTTAACGCAAAATTTCATGCAGATTCGTTGCTCAGTAATATTGAATGTGATGGCCATACAGTACACACGCTCACTCAATGGCATCTAGTACAGTGAAGTCGGATTGTTCATGCATGCGCATTCCAGTCCACTGTCCTTGGCTGCCAGGTTACATCGATGTCCGGACGGACTTTTTATATAAGTCACTCTGGATTGGATGAGAGTGTCTGCCAAATGCCATACATGTAAATGAATCTATTGGACAATAGAACCTATTGACAAGCTGTTAAGCTCCATGTGATTGAGAGATTGCTGGTCTGACACGTACTAAAATTAAAATAAAACAACGTGAAAAAGAAAATGGAAGCTGTAGCTGTGTTCAAGCCGAACAAAGGATCATGTCAAACAGTAAGTTCGGCGAAAGACAACATCATACTGGAGCACATGGTTAAAGTTTTACGACTCAAAGTTTTCTGATAGGCGGCATGGTGGTGTAGTGGTGTAGTGGTTAGCACTGTCGCCTTGCACCTCCAAGGTCCGGGTTCGATTCCCAGCCAGGCTCGATTCCCGGCTCTGTGTGCATGGAGTTTGCATGTTCTCCCCGTATTTGGTGGGTTTCCTCCGGGTACTCCGGTTTCCTCCCACAGTCCAAAGACATGTAGATTAGGCTAATTGGCGTTCCCAAATTGCCTGTAGTGTGCACCCTGCCTCGTTTATACCCTGAATAAACGACCCTGAATACAGAATAAAGGACTATAGACGATGAGTGAGTGAGTGAGTACTTTGCTCATGGATTTAAAAATAAAAAGATAAGATAAAAACATAGTGCTTAGTAATTTTCCCTTTTTTTATCTCAGCACAAACACTAGTGCTGTGAATATTTACAAATGTTAATATATCTTTGTCCCTAGCTTTTAAACCTATTGTTGACATGAAAGCAGAGATTCTAACCAACTTTTAAAATGATGCATGCTTGTGCAACTTAATGTATCCATGGACGTCTGAGAGTATTTCTTTTTTTTTCCTTTGTTTTTATAGCCGAGCGAAAGACCTCCTCTCCAGCACAGGTAATAAAACATCTCTCTCTCCTCACATTCTCACAAACACTGTACTGAATCCTTGACACACTGTTTGCCTATTTGGGTCCTCATCCAATCCTGCACATCTGCAATCGAATCCACTTCCAAACACGCATATGCACACACGCACACACACACACAGTAAATAGGGGAAAAAAAAGATTTTTTGTGTAGGTATTATTTGAAAAAGCTAGGTGAAAAAGTGCAGCTTATAAAGAAAATATAGTTCATTGTTCATGCAACAGGCGTACATATTTCTCTGACTGATATATCAGCCCCGAATGAATTTTTTCACCGCAGTATTCCTTGGCAAATCAAACAAAGGAAACGCTTTATGGTTTTAAAATACTGAACAGACGCAGTCCTTCACAAGCATTTAAAAATCTTATTGCTGCACTACAGTAAAAAAAACAATGAAAGGAAAACATTTTACATTTTACTAAATTCTTGAACTCACACAAATTCCTTATATCTCATCTTCAGGCATAAAAAAAAAAACCCTCTTTGTCTTGGCAGTGCTTTAAAAAATACAAACGCTGGAGAGTTTCATCCTGCTTTCGAAGGAACTCTACATAGTACAGTACTTGTGAAATATCAGAATGTTTTTCCATAATAAAATAATAATCTTTTTTTTTAAACCCTAGCGGTCTTGTTCTTTTAGCTTCATGGAAAAGGATCTGTGGACGTATACACGAGATCATATACAGTCCACACGTACATACAAACACTTGCTGCAGCATTTAGACACAGGAGAGCTTGTTAATGTTGTGTGCTCCGGCTGGAAGTTCACTCAGCGTGGTTAGTTGCATTACCACACGACTCTAAATTCTCTGACAGGAGTGATGAATGTCTTCTTTCCTCTGCCACAAGAACTAGAAACTCATGGGAAAGGTTTTTTTTTTCTTCGCTATTTTTGAATGCATCAGGTCGTCTCAGTATGTCTGTTGCTCGAATCTTACTCGAAATGCAAGTAGAATAAATAAAGAGCAAGGAAACCAGGAAACGTTTTTTTTTTTTTAGACTAAAACCGGTGTTTTTATTGGATTACTTATCAAATGCCTGTGACAACACTAACACTGAACTGGTTTTTCCAGGTACGCTGAGCACTGTTTAGGATTACGGCGCACTCTTTATATGGATTCTCTCCTTTTTACTGAAAATCCTTTTCAGGCTTAGATTGGGAGATACTAACTAATAGACGCGTCTCTTTGGATTATTTATGAAATCTCTTTCCTATACTTCACTTCCTTTATACTGTAAAATTCTGCGATACATCCAAACAGGTTAGCGTGATCAGTATGACTCAAAGCCAGCCGTTTCATTAAGTGCCAGAGTTTTTTTTTTTTGGCTTTTCAGTTTTGATTGTCAAAACATAGAACTGGACACAGTTGGGCTTTCGTGGCCTGAATTCTAAAACAGACCAATAAAGATTGCATTTGAAATCAAATTCTTCGTTTTGTGGCTGAATTGAGCTAGACAGTTTCATGGAGAAGTTGCTGAAGGAAAGTCTGGGCCTTTGTGGTGGTGCATGGCTGAGATCAGGTGGCTGACACATTGTGATCAACAAACTTAGTCATTTTAATTTGTGTCTTTCTTTCTTTTTTTCAGTATCCCAGGGGTCGAGGAGAGGAACACAGGGTAGGTGTTTCCAATCTGCAGTTCAGAATAATACACAGACTTACAACCAGGTTAGCTGTAAGCACCAGAGTAACAGTGTAACCGAAAGGTTGCTGAAGATTTCTGTAAATGTCACATTGCTATTATTAAGTGTTTACAGAGGAAGTGCGTGCATCTGTATCAGACGAATGTGCTTCTGAAACAAAACTAGATGACAATCAACCACAATACACCAGTGGACACAAAGACACTCAGTGCTCTATGCTAACAGATATGATTTTGTGATAACATGGTGCACACAAGGAAGTATTTCAAAAAAATCTAACAATAATATTGAGTTAAACAAGGAACAGCCGTAAGTACTCCATTAGTAGTGTTAATAATCTGCCATCTGGAAAAGCTGGAAAAGAAGGTTGCCAGTATTCCCAGTTCAGAGTGTGTTTTGGCACTTGGTAGCTGATCAGACCAAGATAAAATTTTAAGCAGATTCATGTTACAAAAAAGCTGTTCAATCTTAATCTTAAAGCATTCTCAAAACACTGATATAACGGATACATTTCACATAAGACATTGCATCATACAGAATATTTTATTATAAGGTGACTCATAAGACCAAGCATATTTTGAGAAAATGATTTGTAAAAATGTAAAAATATACATAATCCTATAATACTGAACTGATGGGATACCTTGTTTTATATCTGTATTTGGGCCCAACATATGATGATTATAATCATCATAAATTATGTCACAATGCACTTTACTGACTTATTACTGGGGTGTTCAAGTTAAACCAGGACTTTTGATTCTGCAGAACAGCAGGATGCAGTTATGAGATTAAAAGCTACCTTTATTTCTCCAAACAATCCCCTGCTACACTAATGCACATATTCCAGTGTTTCACTAGTGCTTGGATACCATCAAAGTAGAATGTTTTCTCAGTAGACTATAGCCATGATTGGACTGCCTGCTCCACATCTGGAACTCTGGCCTCCCAGGAACTCCTTTAATGACCCAAACATGTGGAAATGGCTTGGAGGGAAGTCAGGACTGTACGGGGAAAAGTTATAAATCAGGCGTTCCACTTGTTGATTGTTCACGGAAATAACTGCAACGGCTCCGTGCCACCTTGGCCAGAATCATCATTCACGGACATACGGCCTTCTTTCAAACATTTGCATCATGCAAGAAACCTTTTTTTTCCCATAATTTGCATCATGCAAATGTTTTACTGCGGCTAAGAGTCTCATCACAGAGCTGTGCTTGAAGTCTTTTGTAAATCTCAATCGGTTTCACACCTTCATTCACTAGAAATGTCAAGTTCCGGATTGATTTGAACGTTGCTCTTATCTTTTAAAACACTTACTAGCTCGCTTTGTTTTGTTTTTTTTACTTCTACATGTAGTTTAATTAATATTGATGTTTCATTTTCCTTGTAATTCTGTGTTCAACATTTACTTTCAATAGATAAAATAAATAATAAATAAAAACTTAATTGAAAACATTATTATTAAGATATATCTTATATTTTCTTTATTTTATTATGCCAGTGTAAGTTTTATCTGACTATTGGTTAATTGGATTCTAGGCCAGTCTATCAAGATGTTCATCCGTGGGCGGCCAATCACTATGTACATTCCTTCAAACATCCAGAACTATGAAGAACTTAAGATGGACCTTCCTCCTGAAAAGCTGGAACTGGATTGGGTGTATCCACTTTGACTTATAGTCCGGGCCTGTTTTTTAGAATTTGCATGTTTATGAGGAATATCTATTACACTACTTACTGTATCCACATGAACTTCCTTGACCTGCTACTAGCTATGGATATCGAGGACGTGACTGTAGAGGGAACTTGTACATGCTTCCATCAGGGGAGGCTGTGTATTTTATAGCCTGTGTAGTAGTTCTTTACCACGTCAATAGACGAACACAGCGCTATTACCGTAAACACACAGACTGCGTGCGATGGTGAGTACATAACATCATCAACCTTGCACATACAAGTATACAAAAGATTACACGTCTTGTTTAATAAGTTCGTTAAACAGTTCTGTGCCAGTTGTGTCTGACATCTCAGGGAGACATTGCTAATGCAACTACAGTGATGTTGAAAAAAAATTCTCAACCATCAAAAATATAAGTGATAACAGTCAGGTTTCTAAGTTAGTTTCCTAAATAAAAAGCATAAGAGCTTTTTTCTTCCCCATTTTTCAGCAAGGTTCAATTCCATATTAATGTAAAATCCATCATTTAAGTAGTGGAGACAACTGAACAGCAAACTCATACTTACAGAATACAATGTGTCACTTCTTGTCTCCTTCAAAGGTCATTGCTGTTTTGATTTCATGGCCAATGTTTAATGCTAAACTGCTAAATTTATTAGTAGCCAATTCCTCCCATCAGGGCAACAACTACCAACCACGAAGGGTATCGTGCGCTTCCTCTGAGATACGTGACCCCAGCCAGCCACGTCTTTCCGAATTAATGATAGTGAGCTGTATAACACGCTTCGGGTAAAGTGCTTGTGTGAGCTCACAGATGCCCATGATTGGCTAGTGTTGCCATGATTGTAAGTAAGTGTGCAGGTTTTTTCCGTCCCCCACACACCAAATTGGATGATAGGGTGAATGCTCTTCCGTTATGCTGCTCGGGAGCCCCACAAAATCTTTGTTGGTCCTCTTGCTCACGATTCTCCTGTCTCCGGTCCCTGACATCTGTGGTTCTTGATTCTAGACCAGTAAAGATTTGGAGCCGCTGTGGAACTAGTTTTCCTGCCTGAGAGCCGGTTCTTTGGCTTGGCTAGTTAGCAATTAATGAGATGACAAATAAGATGCAGTTGGCAGAAATCCTGGGATGTAAGCTGATAACTTACCAGAAGCCAATCCTGAAATAAATATGTTCGCGTTGCACAATTTAATATCACACACTGGATTATAAATATTAATATGTGTGTCATTTGTAGTGAAGGTCTATTAAGCATCTAACCTTTTGCCATCGCTGTAATCTCTCTTGCACTGTAGTCTAGCAGTCCATCCAAACAAAGTGCTCATAGCATCCGGACAGACTGCAGGTGTAGATAAAGATGGCAAGGTAAGGTCAGAGTGATGCACCTGAAGCAACCGTTTATACGTTTATATCTCCTGGTTATTCATTTTAGTACACTGATTTCCTCCAGTCTCAACTCTCATTCATCCGTTTTCTTTATTTCACCAGCCTTTACAGCCGTTTGTACACATCTGGGACTCCACGACACTGACGACGCTGCAGCAGATTGGTCTGGGCACGTTTGAGCGAGGTGTCGGATCTGTGGCCTTTTCAAGTGCAGTATGTATTGTATACCGTTCATACCATATAGCACTTTAAGTAAGATTGAAGTAAACATCTTTATAACTTGTCAGAACATTATCATTGTCTAACGTTTTGGCACAGGATGCCGGGACATTTCTGTGTGTGATTGATGATTCCAATGAGCACATGCTGTCTGTCTGGGACTGGAGTAAGAACACAAAAACTGTTGAAGTAAAGGTATGTACATGCACCAACACACCCAATTCCTTTATTGTAAATGCTGTTTACATTATACTTTCAGCTAATTTCAGCGAATGTGCCGGGAAAAAGGACAGCACCATGCTAAAAAGCTTGCATGTTAAAGAAAAAAGTCATCAGTGTAAAGTAAAGAGTATTATTTTTGTAATATCATGGTACCTTTAAATGAGAGTGTCTTTTTTTTTTTCCTTTTCCTCTAATAGTAAATGAGTTAAATATACAGATAGCAGCCTTCAGCTTCTTGGTTTCATTCCTTCTCCTATCTTATCTCTGAGATTTTTACTTCCTCAAGAAGTAGTCTATTGCTGGTACCATGGCAACGGTGTAAATATTTACGGGGTGGAATTAAGTGAACGGCAATAGGAGTTTAAAGGAGTGGGCGTTCAGTGGGCTAATTTTTCTTTATAGGTTTCATTTTAGTAGTTCCTGTCAGGGGTAGTGGGAGTGTGGTCATCAGAGTCTAAGCATTTGTCTTGATTTTCCTATTCAGTGAGTGAATTTACAAGCAAGAAGACATGATTTAGTATCTCACTGGAACCAATGTGTGTACACAAATCTGATAGCTTGTCCAACTCCTGCGTTTCTGAAGTATGGTTTTAATTATGCAGCTATTCTGCTATGTGCTCCGGAGAACTTGTTATTGGAGACTTGGACAGTTTAATTAGGCCCCTCTCCTGGACGCGCAAGAAATCTACAGCAAGAATAAAATGGATTCTCAGGGAAAGACTACATCTGTGATTTCCCCAAGTGTATATTTCATGCATGGGAGGGCGAGCGTCCTCACGAGATAACTATAAAAGATAATTGTACATAAGCACATTGCGAGGTCATATGAGGGCCGCACAAAAGGTCGGCGCTATTAAATTTGGCCGAAAAGCTGTTTTTACATTGTCTCTAAGCAACAAAGGATATGCAGAAATGTGAAGTGTATTGCAGGTCATACAAAATGTCAACCATCTTAAGGAAGAGTTGTTTAAGAAGTATATAATTTCATTGTTTCAAACCACACCAGAGTTGTAAGAGATAAGACAATTACCTAAAAAGCCCCTGTGATTTACATTCATTTGAGAACTTAAATAAAGCTCTGTATAAATAGCACTTGTCAATGAAATTATATATTTTATTAATTTATTTATTTTAAGTCGTCTTCTCGGGAGATCACAGAAACCCAATGTGACTAATCTAGATCCAAACACAGAACAGGTGAACACAGCCAAGTAATAGAGCAGTGAAGGGGCAGGGCGGAGACTGGGCTGGAACACATACAAAGGTACACGTCACAATCAATAGAGAACTCAAAACAAAGCACATGAAATAAAAGCCGTGCTTGTCATGCTGGGAAATACACAAAGCACAAAGACAGAGCAAATACATAACAATGGGGACTACTTAAAAAAAATCTGGGCATCATGTACAGTCCAAAGTTATGCAGCTTAGCCTAATTGGCGTTTCCAAATTCCCCATAGTGTGTAAGTGTGTGTGTGCAGGTAAAACAAGCATACACACACTCACACACACACACACACACACACTTACACACTATGGGGAATTTAGAGCTTTTAGAGATTAATATTATGTATTTTTCCCCCAATTCTCTCTCTAATTTAGTTACTAGGGGGTCTTTCACATTAAGGCTACTATTACCAGTCAGGGAGGGCCGAAGACTATCATGTGTTTTCTCCGAACCACATGACACTGACCTAATTTTTTCAAACTGCTCGCTCACACACTTGGCCAATCAGCCCTCTCTAGGCCCCTGGCTGATATTATGTCTATGTCTTTACAAAAATAAATGGGGTCTTTATTCTGTTTAATTAGTTTAACATAAACATACCCAATTTTTACCATTTCTTATGGTTCATGTTACATATATTGAGTGGAAAATCGGACCTTAATTTAAATATGATAATACATAAAATAGTGGTAAGGTTGCGTAGTGGTTGGCACTGTGGTCTCGCACCTCCATGGTTGAGGGTTCAGTTCATGCCTCGGGTCTGTGTGTGTGGTGTTCATGTTCTCCATGTGCATGGTGGGTTTCCTCCCACAGTCCAGAGATATGCAGCTTAGCCTAATTGGCGTTTCCAAATTCCCCATAGTGTGTAAGTGTGTGTGTGTGTGTGTGTGTGTGTGTGTGTGCTTGTTTTACCTGCGATAAATTTGCACACTGTCCAAGGTGTACCCCTGAGTCCCCTGGGAGAGTCACCTGAGCTCCATTGGATGAGCAGTATAGAGAATGAACGAGGGAGAATATATGAATCATTTTTAAGTATATCATAAACGCAAGCTTCACTTTTTTTTCTTTCATGATGCTCTGTTTCATGTCACATTTTTACATTAAAATTATACATATGGTCTGTTTCCTGGGAAAAAATGTGATAAAAATTTTTTTTTTTTTTTTTTTTTTAGTAATCTGGAACATTTTAAAATAAAAGCATTGTCCATGACACCAGTCTATGCCTTTGATTTCCAGAGCACTAATGAGGCAGTGTTTGCGGTGGAGTTCAATCCTGCAGACACCAGTAACATCATCACTTGCGGGAAGTCTCATGTTTACTTCTGGACCCTGAATGCTGGCACACTGACGAAGAAGCAGGGCATCTTTGGCGTGAGTGCTGTCGCATGTTATTAATTCCAGCTCAGGTGAAGTGATGAAAAGATTTCGATGCGGCATGACACGAGCGACCGGCTGCAGCAATGCTATTTTTCAATAACAGCATGTGTTGCAATGGTTTTGCCCCACAATTTCCCAACTCTAGCCATTTTTGACGGTTAATGAAGAAAGAAATGCTATTCAGCTACACTTATTGATGTGGAACATCGGAGAAACAAGTTCGATCCTGTTCTAACTTATGCTATAATGCCTAGAAACACTCTTTCACTTACCGGCCCCTCGTGTTTTTTCTTTCTCTCTTGAAGTTAATGTGACACAAAAATGCAGTTTGCCATGTTACTGAGAAACCACAAAGCTTTCAGTCATAAAGACTTTCCCACATAATAACAGCTTGTACCTCTGACCAGTTTTAAACGTTGACTCTAGAGACCTACATATATGCCTACATCCAAGCCCGGCTGGTTTAAAATGTATATGCTTGAATCTGTTTGGGTAGAAGGTGTTTGTCAGTTTTGTATTACAGCGCAGGACGTTCGGTCTGTTACACAAATGATATGTCTATATCAATGCACTCATTCTATGATGTTATTATTAGACTTAATCATATAATCTAATCTAAGACTAATCATTTATAAATGAGTTGGTGTTTTTTTTTCTGATAGGAGACATTTGGTTAACCTTTACACAAGACGTTTGGGGTTATAAGCAGTCTCAGGCTTTGTATTTCGCTTTTCTTGGTAAAATGACAGGCTTTGTTTTGTGTGTGTGTGTGTATGAGAGAGAGAGAGAGAGAGAGATTAAGCATGCGAGCAAGAGAGAGAGAAGGCAGCTGATGAGGGAACAACTATAACATAAGCAAGAACAGGAATTTGTCTCTTTCGTAGTATGTTCCACTACAGTCCATTTAATCATAAACTGCTGAAATGTTCGATGTGTCATATATTAATGGGGTGAACATTAGCAAATCGGCAAATTCTTTGCTGTTATATGAAAATAATGTGTCATAATAACCTCTGGGCTGCATCATTTGTGCCAAACAGTACAACCTGTTATTCCTAACTTAATCAACACCTTCTGAGCAACCATAATCGAACAATTCATCAATGCTGAAGTATCAGGAAACATTAATCTTAATATACTAGATTCTAAGATGATGATTTATGCCGTTTGATTATAGCTTGACTCTTTTTGTGTTTTCTTTTTTGCCTACAGAAATATAAGAAGCCCAAGTTCATCATGTGTTTTGTGTTCAGTTTGACGGGGGATGTATTAACAGGTGATTCTGAAGGAAATATCCTCACCTGGGGCAAATCAGCAGCTGACATCAAGACTTTGGGCAAAGGAGCGAAAGGTATAAGTCTGTATCATTCAACGTTTTTAACGTAATTGCGATATTTTTGGAATGAGTAGTGCTTATTGTCTCATGAGAAAAGGAAAAAAAAGAAAGAATTATTGACACTAAAAAAAAATCGATCATGTTTTATTATCACTGCTTTTTAAAGCAGCTACAAGAACAGTAGTGTCTGAACGTTTGTCTCGTTCTGTTTAACACGTGTGTCTTCCTCGCTCTCGCTATCTCTTCGCAGAGACGTTCCAGATTATGAAGCAGACACGAGCGCATGAGGGCAGCGTCTTTACCCTGTGTATCCTGCAGGGTGGCGCTTTGCTCAGCGGTGGTGGGAAAGACCGCAGGATCGTTCGCTGGAGTGCTGACCTAGCACCTGAAAGGGAGTGTGAGGTAAACAGTGTGCGGTCGTGTTTGTGTCTTTGGCATGAGGAGTAATAAGAGAGAAAGAGAGAGAGACCTTGACACTGACACTAATATTTACCCCCACGATCTGTCCAGATTCCAGAGAAGTTTGGAGCAGTCCGCACCATTGCAGATGTGGACGGAGAGGAGCTGCTTGTTGGAACAACTCGGAACGCGATCCTCCGGGGCACGTTTTCAGATGGGTTTATGGCCATAGTGCAGGTGAGATGTTTTTTTTATTTATTTATTTATTTTTGGTCAAATAACAGATTTTGGAAATTGATTTTTTTCTTTTTCTAAGAAAGGCGTGTTGAGGAAGTGTGTAATACGTTTTACCTACTGGCACAGTGCCCATCTGTTCTTGGGAATAAGCAAAAGTACATCTTCCCGTCAGTCTGTTCAGACTTTCGACATTTTACACATGTATGCTGTTAAGGCTAACCACTACACTATTCTCAACAACATTGAGAACTTAATTTTGGGTGTGTGTTTATGTCAGCATGAATTCAGGGCAATTTAAGCGTTATAACTGAGACATTTGAACTCGTGGTTTTCTTGCCTCAAACTGTTGGACAGTTTGGATCTGGTCATGTGATTTCTTGGTAGTGAAGAAACTGTATTTTTTCCTGTATTGTAAAAAACTTTTTTATGACTGTTAGTCCTGCTGAGTAGCACTACTGTAAATGATCGCACTTGGCTACTTAATGTATTCACTTTTGTTCATGTTTTTACTTTTTTACGTTTAATAATATCACAAGTCCGTTCATTTGTAGCTCCCTCCCCAACTCCGTGTCTTTGATCTTTCCATTTCAGTGCATTACATCATTCACTCATTTGTTTTTCTCCTGTAAGCATTTTATCCTGGTCAGCCTCCTATTGTCTCCAGAGCAAATATCATGACACACTGGATGCACAGGGCGAGCGTTCAACCTCGGTTAATAGGATTCACATACTGATTTTCACTTGGGGCAGTTTGCCATAGACAATAGGATAGGAAAATATCGGAACTCAATATATAGCAATAGAAAAACATCATAATAAGTATTGCTTGATTTTTATTTTTTTTTAATAAAGAGAATAGAGCTTAAGTCTTAATGAACTGAAACATTACATTTTGTGGAAATATGGCTTATACTCTATGTGCTGACATGTGGCCTATATATGCTGTGATATTTATATTGTGACTCATTCTCCAGTAAAAAAAAAACTTTTTCATGTAGAACTGCCCAAACTGCATTTCACCCACACAAACTCTCTCTTTCCCTGTCTAACGTCTGCGTGCTCTCTAAACATAACAGCCCTGTTCTTGTTTTGATTGGCAGAGCGTGACATACATGACACAAAGCCAGCCAATCAGAGACTGAAGGAAGTTAATCCTAATTAACTGTTTCAGATAATACGTCGTGCACCCGCATGTACGCGTGAGGAACTCTATGCTGCGTTTAGGCGCCATTTCCTTAGTTATTCAGTCCAGGTTAAAAAAAATCACAACAGGGATTGGGACGTTCATATTCGGTAGAGTAGAACACAGGTTTCAAAAGCACATTTAAATGTACAGAGATACACCAATCAGGCATAATATTAAAAGCAAGTAAAAATGTATGTAAATTATTATGTATACAATATATAATATA
>JAOVVB010000043.1:15058928-15081016 GCA_028570985.1 Heterobranchus longifilis
GTCTCGCTGGCCGAGGGGGTGGGGACACTGGAGTGGCAGGAGGCCCTAATAGAAAGGGGTGTGGTCTGATGTCCCACCCATTCACTGACAGGGTTTCCTCGGGCTCGGTGCAGGGGCGGAGTCCAGTCACATCATCTGATACAGTCCTGACAGGTCTCACCTCACTCGAGCACCAGCTTAGTAAATGAGAGATCTTGTGGCTTCCGAGAACCAGCGAGTAAATATTATCGAGCCGAACTATTCAAAACTGTTCAAGGAATTTTTGCCTCTGCTTTGCATCAGTTTCAATCAAGGCCTGTGTGAGGTTGTAGCAGGAAGTCATCACAGCTCATTTGAATACACACATTATTGATGTTTATTTATTTGCGTAGGTTTCATATTTTATTTATTTGTATTTGGCCTCCAATATTTAATATCTTTATATATAAAAAATAAATGGAAATGAAAAACTCAATTAATTTAAAAAGTACAATTAGACATGATCAGTAACACAACTTGGTTATTCTGTTGTTCCCAGGAGACTTTGAGGAAGAGTCCAAGCAGCCACCAGTCACTGAACAACAGAAACACCAGCTCAAACACAGAGAACTCTTCCTGTCCCGACAGTTTGAGTCTCTTCCTGCCACCCACATACGGTGAACTTTTTTTTTTCTTACAAATGCAAGAAACTAAGGTTTTTTTTTTTTTCATGCCATGAAAGTGGATTGTTTTCTGTTCTTTCTTATAACCGTTTACTTGCATAAGATCCCTGTTGGACAACGTTAGCAGGTTTTTTCAGTAATATAACAACAGTTAACGGGCGTGCAGCGGAGATGCAGTCTTCTGTCACTTATTATACATGTCCCTTCTTTGTGCTGCGGCGGTCTTATCTCTTCTTTCTTGCCAGATTATAATTTTTTAAGTTTTTTTGTTTCTTCTTTTATTGTTTCTCCACAGAGGGAAATGTAACGTCACACTCCTGAATGAGACTGATGTTCTAACAGGCTACCTAGAGAGAGAGGTAGGGTATCTTGTTAGTTTAAAACAAAGCTTTTAACAATTGCACGGTAAATTAAAAACAACATGGGGATCTTGCAGACATTTTGACTAGCATTGTGCAATGATGAGCATTTATTTATTGGATCTGTTTGTGGTTCCTGCAGGACTGTTTCTTCTACTCGTTGGTGTTTGACCCGGTTCAGAAAACCCTGCTCGCGGACCAGGGTGAGATTAGGGTGGGCTCCAAATATCAGGCTGAGATTCCGGACAAATTGGCAGAAGGTGAGGAGTTAAGTTCTGTCTAATTAATTGACGCAGCTAATTATTGTAGCCGCTCATACCCTGACACAAACTCATTGTCCCACTAAAGGGGACTTGGACAATCGAGTACAAGAGAAACTGGAGACGAAGGTGTGGGATCCAGATAACCAGCTGAAGGACTCTCAGATAGATCAGTTCCTGGTGGTGGCACGGTGAGTCAGCGCGTTCTCACACACACTTGACGCTGTTATAGCAAAGAGCACAGCAGGTCCTCAATCTAGTACATTTTATTATTAACATATGAAAGTAGTTCGAGTTAATGTAGCAGTAAGAAGAACATTGAGATGTAACCAGTTTTTTTTGCTTTCCATTCCAGTGCAAGATTGTAATGGCATTTTCAGTGAATACTTGAGGTTGTTTGTGTAGGTAAAATAGTAGCTGGATATGGGTGGTGTTACGTGTCCATGGGTTCAGAACGCTAAATATGGGTGTAATCAGTGTCTTTTGCATATTAATATTGTGCTGCGCTTTTTCTATTACAATCAAACATTTTTAGGTTTGTTTTATCATTCATTCATTTTGAAAGGCATGATGTGTACCAGGCAACACAGTAGTGTAGTGGTAAGCACTGTGGCCTCGCACCTCCAGGGTTCGATTCCCAGCTCAGAGTTTGCATGTTTTCCGCCATGCTTGGTTGGTTTCCTCCAACAGTCCAAAGACATGCTAACTGATGTCCCCAAATTGCCTATAGTGTGTGATTGTGTGTGTGCGCCCTGTGATTGACTGGCGTATCCTGCCTAGAGCCTCAATTTCTCTTCGGATTGTCTCCATGCTTCCCTGTCCATGATAACCAGTATAAAAGAAGAATAAATTGATGCATGATGCGTACCATGGTAGTATATTCACCTTTTAACGACAGTAAGGTTGTGAATTATATGTTCATTAATTTATTGCCAAGTTTTGGCACAGTATTGGTTAACTGACAACATTTCTGACATACCTAAGATTAATATAAGATCATTGTTCACACTTTGCAGGGCTGTGGGGACTTTTGCCCGTGCCTTAGACTGCAGCAGCTCCATCCGCCAGCCAAGTCTGCACATGAGCGCAGCAGCAGCATCCAGAGACATCACTCTGGTGAGAGGACGTGCATGCGTGCACATACGCATAAACATGCGCACGACAGTGCTGTAGACACACGTCCACCATACAGTTTATTTCAGTCTTATGTGTACTTCTGGTTCACTCAGAACGCAAGTCTTTTTTTCCACTTCCCATGTTCAGTTCCATGCCATGGACACGCTGCAGAAGAACGGTTATGACTTGGCCAAGGCCATGTCCACACTGGTGCCCCAGGGTGGCCCCGTGCTCTGCCGCGACGAGATGGAAGAGTGGAGTGCCTCGGAAGCCATGCTGTTTGAGGAGGCACTGGAGAAATATGGCAAGGACTTCAATGACATTCGCCAGGACTTTGTAAGTTGACAAGCTCCTTCTTGTTTCCCTTGCTCATCTGCACACATACTGTAAATGTATGTTGTAAAGTCTCAAGTTGACACTGTGTTTGAGTTATTTTATATCGCTGCCCGTTTATTCTTTGGTTTTGTTTTCCTAGTTACCCTGGAAGTCTTTAGCCAGCGTTGTTCAATTCTATTACATGTGGAAAACCACAGACCGTTATATTCAGCAGGTGAGCATTTAGTGTTGTGTGCTTTTATTTTTTAGGTTTTTCCCCATCTCTCTATTATTCATTCTGTTCTGGTTTATATTACTGAAGTCATTTTGGTATATTATGTATCAGCACGCTTAGATTTTTGTTCTTCAATTTCAGAAAAGACTGAAGGCAGCAGAAGCAGACAGTAAACTGAAACAGGTTTATATCCCCACCTAGTGAGTATTTACTGAAATAACACTGTTTTTATTTTTTTTTAAATGTGGCTGTACTGACTGCTCAGGTTTTGTATGTAATAGTTGCAACACTTCAGTCTTGTCTGTTTAAAACTAGACAGCACATGTTTCCTGCTCAAAAATGTAGTTAAATATGCTCTTTATTTAAAATTTTAATTTTGATTTTGTCGTCACCAGCACCAAGCCCAACCCTAACCAGATTATGGCTCCTGGGAACAAACCGGGCATGAACGGAGCTGCAGGCTTTCAAAAAGGCCTGTGCTGTGAGAGTTGCCATAGTGAGTACCAAACTTTGCAGTCACCCATGCTCTATTTTATTTCACATTTTCACCAATAAATAGTAAATAATTGTGAATATGTGACCAGAGTTTTTAAATTGCAATAAGAACCATCATGATACTGATGTTTTGGCTTATTACATGCCATCTAGTGTATGTCACTTATGTACATAGAGTTGAATATGTGAACTTTGCCACTTGCTTTGCTGGTGGTTCTGCATGGGCATGCAAACTTGTGTCAAGTATAAACCTGCTTGTATGAGTATTACTTTCAGGTCAGAAATTAAGACGGTGCTTTTTAATTTGATAAAGTTTACAAATGTGAATAGGTTTTTTTTTTTTTATTATTATCCATACATGCATTTTAAAGTTGACATTTCCTCTGGTCTGTTGCAGCTGCCCAGTCACCTCAGTGGTATGCTTGGGGTCCTCCTAACATGCAGTGTCGACTCTGTGCCTCCTGTTGGATTTACTGGAAGAAATATGGTGGGCTGAAGACACCCACTCAGCTAGAGGGTGCTACAAGAGCTGGCTCGGTATGCAGTGACTATCAATATTACTGCAACTCTATGCACAATCCAATGTTAAACCTTTCCCCAACTAACACTTTTCCTTCTGTGATAGGATGCACCCTCACGTAGTCACATGACTCGTCAGGAAGTGCAGGGCATGTCCCCGTTCACCAATAGTGCTGGTAGAGCCAAGCTTTTGGCCAAAAATCGGCAGACGTTTATTCTGCAGACCACCAAGCTGACCCGTATCGCCCGTCGGGTGTGCCAGGACATCCTGCAGTCACGTCGCGCTGCCCGCCGCCCTTATGCATCGATCAATGCCAATGCTGTCAAAGCAGAGTGTAAGTGTATTGCACTGTAGTAAAATCACTTTTATATAACTTGCAGTGCAAAATTTCAACATTCACGTTGGCAGTACTGATGTTAACTGCACACTATTGTTAATTTCTGCCTTTAGGTATGATCAGACTCCCTAAAGTGGCAAAAAGTGCTATAAAGAACCGCCCTGTTCCACGACCATCCCTTGTTAACATAGTCAAAGAACTGGGTGAGTTTTTTTTTTGCATCGATATAAACCAGACATCACTGTTAGTGTGATTGATGTACTAACGACCTACGTGTTTCTGGTCTTCAGCTGTCCAGGCTCCCCTTAAACTCAAAGCTCCTAGAGGCGCTCCAACCCCAATCAACCGTAATCAGGCCAACCAACCCCGCAGTGCAACTGCCCTGCTGGGCAAAAGACCCTTCGATAGTGTAAGCTTTCACTTTTTCTCTCTCTCTCTCTCTCTCTTCCTCCCCCCATTCCTCTCTGTGTCTCTGTTTGTCTTATGTCTTTCACTTACTGCCCCGCTTGGCCTGTGACCATGCTCACCCTCTTTGTCTGCAGGGGGGAGGACACTCGTTCTCTACTAATGGGAGACCCTTTGTGAGCGGCATGAGGACGACTGCCCAGTCAGTCATAAAGCGCCAGAGAGTTAGTCAGGCAGATGCCCCAAATCCTGTCGTCTTTGTGGCTACTAAAGAAACCAGGTGTGTTTATGCAATTAAAAAAAAAAAAAAAAAACACACTCTTAGGCCATGTCCACACGTAGCCGGGTATTTTTAAAAACTGAGATTTTTATCTGCGGTTTTGGCCTTTCGTCCACATGCAAACGCCGTTTTGGTCGTTAAAAATGGAGCTTTTGGAAAACTCCATCCAAAGTGAAGATTTTTTAAAAAGGTTTTTAGTGGTGTTGTGTGGACAGGGAAAACAGATATTTAGTAACGTCACCTTGTGTGGTAGTCTCCTTGATTTGAAGACAGCTTTGTTAATGAGGATATTTGTGCAATATTGGACTTGCGTTCATTAAACTAGTGACTGTGTTAATGTTGCTTTCTGGACTTACGTACATACACACATTATGTTAACGAACAGTAAGTTTTGTCTAGGCTTCTGATTGGTCCCGTGTTGATTAGGGAGGCTCCTAAAAGCACTTAACAGGGCGTTTTGTGTTTTCATGTGGACTGAGATTTTTTTTTTTTTAAACGTAGGCTGTGTGGACGGAATTATTTGAAAAAACGAAGTAGAAAAATCTGTTTTTGAAAATACCCGGCTACGTGTGGTCATGGCCTTTGGAAACTACGTCCATTTCAACTTGCTACTCATGTTAAAACAAAACAAACAAAAAAAACTAACAATCATGTATATTGTATGTGTTTGTTTCAGAACCCTGAGGAAACACCTTTCTCAGGCTGAGATGAGACGAGCAGCTAGGAAACCCAACATCCCTGTCAGAGTGAAAATTCCTTTGCCACCACGGCCAATTCCTGTCCCTGTGCTGCCCTCTAGCACCAGCGAGCCAATTGTACTGGAGGACTAATGACATTTCTTTTAGGCTGCATCACCTCAAATCTCTTAATCTTTATGTTCTGCTTTCTTTTCTTTCCTATATTCCCCACAAAAAAATAAATCTGTGCGCTGTCTTCCCCTTCCATTCATTATTACTTTTTCGTAAATCTATTTTTTGTCATCATTTCTTGTTCACTTTTCCATGTGGTCATTCATACCTGTGAGCTTTATAAGGAAACGTGCCCACAGATGAGCTCATGCCCCACATAATTACCCAGCAGCACACGTCAGGCTTTCATCATGGACTTTTGCAGTATTTTATTTCTGTAGTATAGTTTACCCCGCCCCATCCTCCCCCTCCTTTTTTTTTTTCTTTTTTTTTTATTTTAAAATGCCGAATATTTTTAACTGTGTAATTTAAATCTGATGATGCGCAACATAAAATAATGGTGATAAAGCACACTTTATTTTTGTCCTCCAGGTCTGTCTTTATTTGTGTAAATATTAACATTTTTCAGGAGTGATATCTTTAATGCTGGTGTGGTAAGGGGTGGGTTTTTTTGGGGTGGGGGAGATGGGGTTTGGCATGTCTCTTATACGTTCTTTCTTTGTTTAAACAAATTCAGTATGTAAGTGCTCCTTTTCTTCACAATTTAGTCAATCTAATGGTTGGAAACCTGTAGTGTTTCTTTTAGTAGCTTTGTTAAATTTACCCTCAATCTGAAGAGATCAACTAGACCACAGGGCGCAGGACGGCATCAATGGGTCGGCTCAATGCCACATGACGTGGATCGGTGGATTGAAGTTCAGGGCAACTTTTATTTATGGCCCCATTCTCCTTTTTTTGTGTTTTCTTGTTCAATATGTGATTTCTCATTGAATGCTGATGTTAAAGGCACCTATTTGAAATGTTTTCTAAGTGCAAACGGTGATGGAATGTTGATGGCCCCTTATCAATGTAGATCAAGGTAAAAGGTGTTAGAATGAAGTGGTGGGAGGGAGCAGGGTAGGCTGAGGTTGGTCAGAGAAAACCCTGTGGCAGCTTCTGGTTCTTTGGGTTTTTTCCTTTAAAGGTTTTCTTATTAGTAAATGCTTGGTCTTGCAATCAGTTCAGCCTCTGCCTCTTTTTTTTTATTTCTTGCCCTTTGTACATATTTAATAAACAAAGCCATAGAGTTTTAAATTTCCAGTTATGTGTTTGCCAAGAGGGTCAGGACCTAATGTAATCCAGTGACTGACGGACAAAATGGCACTGCCTGTAAGGTAATGTAGTGGATAGATGTAGTTAGAAAAGCAAGAGAGAAAGAAAGGACAATTTTCTTTGCCTATGATGTAAGATTGGAAAATAGGTTGTAGAATTCTTTGATATTGAATCATGTCCTCATTTATGGTTTCATTTGTGACTTTTTTTTTTTCATTCGCTGAGTGAGATGGAGCGCAAACAAAATATTCCCTTGTACATTGTTTTTTTTTCTCCCTAGTGTTGGGGTTTTTGTAAGGTTTCTTAAACTGAGCGTGCACTGCACACTAAAATTTAAAATAAATGTTCACCTGTCCACCAAAATGAGTTGCCAACTTTATATAGCCTACAGGAGACTGGTTGTGTCGCAACCCACGTATTATTGTACTAAATAAGTCTCCGGTGCCACTATGGCGTCATGAGTATGGATGTATATGATTTGGGACAAAGACAAGGCCCAATTTAATAATTAGTATTTTATTCCAATGGGTCTGTATACTTTAAGACATTTTAAGTTTTTGTTTTTTTTACTTTTGTGGTGATGCTATGGCCTTTTCTAATGTGTTTATGTACTGGCCACTATAATTTACGTTTGAGTTACTCTCACCCGGAGCGACTTACATTTTTCTCTCATTACACATTTGAGCAGTTGAGGGTTACAGGCCTTGCTTCCGAACTGTGGTCCAATGCCTTAAAAACGGAGCTACCCCAGACCCTCAATTTATTAATATGATTTATATTTTATATATAAAAGCTTGTATAAATATTTTAATATGAAATGCATTGCTATATGTGATATATTAATATAATTTACATAATACTATTTTTCTTTTTCTGAAGTGTGTATAGGCCTACATTTTTTTTTGTATACACACTTATACACAGTATGAACCTTTCCTAGAAATATGTTTATACTCGTATACCTTAAACTGAGTTTAAGGTATTTTGAATAAATACATAAATTGAAAGGAGTTTGGTACTTTCAATCGTTCAAAATAGTAATAATAATCACTTTATACTTTGAGGGAAGAACGAACGTTTATAGGGGGCGGGGGTGTTTTGTTTTTTTCTTATTTAAAAACAAATCCGGATTTCTCCTAATCTGGGTGTGTATGAGCAGTTCACATACTGTAAGCACCTGCGACGGCTTTGACCCTCTTCACAGCTCCTCATTCAATTAACACACGGAGGTGTGACGCGGTGATTTCCACAGGACAGCTCGGTGGCAGAGCTGGCTATTTGAAGTCGGCTGTTGGGCTACTGGAAAAATGTTTATTGCGCCGACCGATGCTGCAGGTGTGAACAAATTCAATCATACTTTAAATCCTGCAGGGAGGAAACAACAACAGCGGCATTTATTAGCGCAAATTAAATTGCCGGGCCGCCTCGCGCTCTGATTGGTCCGTTCGAACGCAACGGTGACGTTTCCGCGTCTCAGCTGATGCCAGTTTAAAGGGAAGGCGGGAAATCAGAGACGCTTTATAATAACCGGGAGACGCGGCATTCAGTACGTGTGACTTCCCTTGGTTTAAGGTGCAAGCCTCGTCTTTCCCTTCTTTATTTATGTAAGCTGTAATCGGCTCGTTTTTTTTTTTTACACCCCGGAGGCGCCTTGTTGTGTTTTAAACGGGAACAGAAACGCACTGTGAAGACGCCGCTGCTTTTCTTTGGAAAACTCCATAACGCACAATGATGTTCGAGGTAGGCTTGTGTTTCATTCCTTTTGCCTCTTTGGTGTGCCAAATTAATTTTCTCTTAACTTACTAAAACAGGCGGTTCAGCCATAGTGTAAGATGTGACTCCTCTTGTTCATGGACTTGATCAGCAGGCCTAGAAATTTAAAACATTAAATTTAAATTTGACATTTTGCTGAATTAAGGTACTTAAAATGGTGTATTCTGATGGGTGGAAAGAAACTGTAGGCTTTAGTTTCCTTGTGAAAGGGTTGTCCCACTTTACTTTTTTTTTTTTTATTGACTAAATAGGATTTCTTGTTTTGACATTAGCTTTACATCACTACATTCACCTTTCCAGATGTGATGCATGTAAACTTGGGGTTTTGACTTGTTTACACAAATTTGAACACAAGCAGTGATCTAAAGGATTTGTTTTTCTTTTCTACAGACCAGCCAAGATGACTTGCTGCTGTTTCCTTCAGAGGGCTGTGATGAAGCATTTCTTCCGTCAGAGAGCTTGCCTAGTGGGGGTCAGTCCTTGGCTGAGGCCTTGCTTCCTTTGGTTGAGTCTCCCTCTCCTCCACTTAACCCCTGGCTCTGCTCCACACGCTACAAGACCGAGCTGTGCAGCCGCTATGCTGAGAGTGGTACTTGCAAGTATGCAGAGCGTTGCCAGTTTGCTCATGGCCTTCACGACCTCCATGTGCCCTCCCGCCATCCCAAGTACAAGACAGAGCTGTGCCGATCCTTCCACGCAGCTGGCTACTGCATGTATGGAAGCCGTTGCCTCTTCGTGCACAGCCTAAAGGAGCAAAGGCCGATTCGTCACAGGCGTCGCAATGTGCCCTGCCGCACGTACCGTGCCTTTGGTGTTTGCCCCTTTGGCACACGGTGCCACTTCCTGCATGTTGAAGGTGGCTCAGAGTCAGATTGTGCTGAGAAGACCTGGCGCCCACCTTCCCGTTCCAGTGAGTGGAAACCCCGTGGTGCCCTCTGCCGTACCTTCAGTGCTTTCGGCTTCTGCCTGTATGGAACTCGCTGCCGATTCCAGCATGGCCTCCCCAATACAGTAAAGGGCCTTGATTTGAGCCAGGCACCTTGGTCACCACAAGTGCCTGGAAGGGCATTGTCCCCTGCCTCAGATATGCAGTCTTCCTCTCCACCATCTTCAGCCAGCTTATCACCCCAGTCATTGGCTTCACCTGCTTTCCCTGATTCTGATCCAGTCACACCCCTGTCTGCCGAAGTGGTCGCCAACAACGCTTTTACCTTCAGCAGCCAGCACCTGAATGACTTGCTGCTGCCTTTGGCCTTCAGGCTCCAACAACTGGAGCAAGCTTCTAATGTAAAGGCTGGCATGCTGGACCAACCACTACTGCCATAATGTTTAGTGTCTATTTTTGTAAATATCTGTCTTGGATTTTTTTTTTTGCATGTTTTGTAATTTTTTAAATTTTTTTTATTAATTCCCTATGTTTTGAGACATTGGTCTTAATTTTTATTTTTTGTGTGGATGGGATTAGATGGCTTTTAATGCTCCTTTGCTTGTCAAGTCTGTCCTGCATTGTGGCAAGTCTGGTAATGAATTAGACTATTGTAAATTGTATTTTAACCCATTGTGTGTATATTGAAGCCACTGGGACATGGTGTGAATGTCTTATTTATGGATTTTTAATTTAAACTGACACTTAAGTTATTTTCATGATAGGCACCGTGTGCATCACTTTGATCTTAATAAAACCACTAACCTTGGTTAGTGTTCCGTGAATCCTGTGTTTGTGGTCAGTACATGTGGTCCTGGGCCAACTTTTTATCTTTTTATTTGTTGCACTCTACATATACGTAGCTACTCCTCGTAGGATTGTAAATATCATACTGTAAATTTAAGTGATGCTCTAATACACCCACATCACCTGAAGAAATGTCATTTAGTTGGAGTATTGAACGGATTCAAGACCACAGGAAGAAGCTTGGGCATGCTTACTGCGCATGCGCAGACTTTCAGCCAATCACGTCTTGCGTTAATGATTAAATATGGCGCCCACCAAGCCCTTGAGCCCTATGCATTAGATTAACTTGTCAATTGCACCCAACGTTGGTGAGTTATGAGCCCTGATTATGAAGAAGGGTGGAAAGTTTTGATTAACATGGCTTGCAAAAAGCAGTAAATTTGTCCTGGTTTAGTGGTTTGTTTGTTTTTTGCTTGATTTGAGCTACGTAAAGCGGTTCATTTCATTAGCTAGGTAGCTAACAACAATCCCCGCTATGTGATGTGATGCTCCACATCGGCACTTTATTAAAGCTGAAAAGCTGAACGTGTTCGCATTTGCACGCTGAGCGCGAAGATGGCTGAGGCGAGAGAAGAGCGTCGTTTCGCCGAGGTATCGCGAGACTCCATCAAACTGATGGCGGAGAGCGCCGGGGTCGAGCTGCCTGATGATTTAGCATCGATGCTCGCTGAAGACGTGTGTTACCGCCTCAGAGAGGCCACACAGGTAAACACCCGGGCACCCTACACAACATTACACCAGACCCCCAGTCCACACCTGTAAACATGGAGCCAGTTTAAATCAACACGATACTTGTAAGAGTCTGAGTTGATGTGAATTTGATGCGTTTTGACCTCAGAACAGCTCACAGTTTATGAGACACGCCAAGAGAAGAAAACTGACTGTAGAGGACTTCAACAGAGGACTGCGCTGGAGCAACACTGAGGTAAACTCTCATCTGATTCAAGTCCATTTACCTGAGCAAACAAACAAAAAAGACCGTGTAAGTGTCTCTGTTGAAGTAAGTCAGTCCCAACTCATACAGGACACAGCAATACGCACTTACCCACTATGGAGCATTTAGCCTACAATGCATGTTTTCAAATTGTGGGATGAAACAAAGCACAAGGCGAGCATGCGGACTCCATGCACACAGGATGGAGGTGAGATTCAACCCCCTGGGTCAGGGTTTGGAGATGCGAGGACTGACCTCTGAGCCAGTGTACCCACTCATCTTCTATACCGCTTTATCCTTAGGGCACAAGGGTACACCCTGGACAGGGTGCCAATCCATTGCAGGGCACACACACACGCACTACAGGCAATTTGTTAACGCCAATTAGCCTCACCTGCATATCTTTGGACTGTGGGAGGAACCCGGAGTACCCGGAGGAAACCCATCAAGCACGGGGAGACCATGCAAACTCCATGCACGCAGAGACGGGAATCGAGCCTGGAGGTGCAAGGCGACAGTGCTAACCACTACACCGCCATGCCGCCATGGTACACCTACTCATAGAGTAAAAAAAAACTAATGCCCTTACGTACTCGTATAAAAAACAGAATACCAGTAAAAAGTTTGGATACACTTTCTAATACAAAGTTTTTTGTTTTTCTACATTCCAGAACACTACTATGAAATAACACACCAGGCATTAAGTAATTAAGTAACAACTACAGCAACAGTCAGTTGTTATTTTAAGACATGAACCTCAGCTGCTCTGGGATAGTTCTTGCAAGAACAGTATTGACAAGTGCAAAACACATCAAGCGCCATGATGAAACTGACTCTCATAAAGACCATCTAAGGAAAGCAAGACCAAAACTTACCTCTGCTGCAGAGGAGACGTTCGTTTAGAGTTACCAGCCTCAGAAATCACCCATGAACAGCACCTCAGATTATAGCCGTTATGAAGGCTTTACAGATCATAAGTAGCAGACACATCTCAATGTCAACTGTACAAAGGAGATTGTTTCATATTGTGGATGCCTCCAGCATTGTTTTACAATGTAGAAAGAAATAAAAATCAGGAACAATCATGGAATTTAAAGATGTGTCCAAACGTTTGATTGGTAGTGCCTCAGTTGGCAAAGGTGGTCTTTGCAATGTGTTATGGCAGATGATGGCTGATCAGACTAAGATGGATTTTCAGTAGGGACTTATGATACTTCATATTTTATGTTCAGTGTGCAATTATAACAATTTTTTGTAATTTATGGCTGAATTGCGTAGGAATCGAAATCGCGAAAAGGTGCAACTTATTATGCAGAATGTATCCATAGTCAGTAATTTATGTGGACTTTTACCTGAAGTATACTGAACATGATGTATGGACTCAGAAATTCATGCTATAATTGTCCAATTAAAAACCTCATTCATCAGTGCATTGTTTGTTTTAAACACTAATATGTAAATTAGTGGTGTGTGTGGTTTTGGTGACCAGGAAAGGATAATTTGATGCTTTTTGAATATTAATATAAACAATTCATGTAAAGCACTTGCAGACATCATGATGAATGGGAAAACGTCAAAGAGACACGAAAATTGCAGATGCAAATATTACTTTGTGAAGGTCACGGTGGCCATGTTGTGAAAGAGGGAAAAGTCATAGTAAGCCTAGTGTCCAGGGAAAGTCATATTGAATCTAGTGATAATCTTAGCCTTGGTAAAGTGGCATGTTTTTTTATATTTTAAATGTACAGTATATTTATTTTTTCTCTTTTTTAGGTTGTTTGTGGGTATGGTGCCCAAGATTCCATGCCATTCCGGCCACTGAAAGAGGGTGAACTTTTCTTTGTTGAGGATCGGGAGGTGAACCTGGTTGAGTTGGCTCTTGCCACCAACATTCCCAAGGGCTGTGCTGAGACGACAGTGCGAGGTACAACATTTTGACTATTCCCAGCCTAAAGATTATGCAGGATGTTTAAGTTTGTGCTGACTGTTGTATGTCTCTTTGATAGTGCATGTGTCTTATCTCGATGGAAAAGGAAATCTGGAACCTCAGGGCACAGGTGAAGTGCAGTTTTGGTTTTCTTCATAAGATTTTCTGAAGAATGTTTTAACATATTACAGTCTTAAAGACAAAGAATAGAGCATGGTTTACTGCTACTAGAAACTGACTGGTCTTTCCTCCTCAGTCCCCAGTGCTGTCCAGTCTCTGTCAGATGACCTACTCAAGTATTATCAGCAGATTACTAGAGCCATATTAGGAGAAGATCCACATCTGATGAGGGTATGAGTTTATGTCGGCAGTGATCACAAGACTGATCCAAACCAACCATAGTACTCTGATTTAAAAGCATCAGCTAAATCTCTTCTTTTTTTTTTTCTTTTTCACTGACCAGGTTGCTTTAATGGATCTTCAGTCCAACTCCAAGATTGCTGCTCTTTTGCCTTATTTTGTTTATGTCATCAGTGGGGTATGTGACTTTCCTATTTAAATGTATTTACTATAAAGTGTCTCCCCAGGGCAGAAATTCACACCCACTGATATGTTAAGTGAATTAACTAAGTATATATGATGGTGTTTTAATAATCTTTGATAATGTTATTCTGCCCAGATAATTTTCAGTCAGCAAAAAGAGTGACTCAGTAGATTAGTCAGTTTTTTTAATCACTGACCCATCATGTACTCCCATTAGGTGAAGTCTGTAAGTCATGATCTGGATCAGCTGAACCGGCTACTGCACATGGTGAAAAGTCTGGTTCAGAACCCGTACCTGTATCTCGGCTCTTACGTACGCAGTCTGGTCTCCAGCGTCATGTACTGCATCCTGGAGCCGCTTGCCGCCTCTATTAATCCACTCAATGATCACTGGACCCTGAGGGACTACGCTGCTCTGCTTCTCAGCCACATCTTCTGGTTATATTCTATACTACTACTACTACTACGCTCACATTATCCATTTACACACACAGCCAACAGTAGTGTTTTCTGACAATAATTTGCTTGACGGACCAATTACAGGAACAAAATGCTGTCGTTCTGGGATTAAAATATCATCAGGCTAAAAGGTAGTGTCATTTTGTTGTCATGACATCCAATTAAGCTGATTTAGAAGAAGACATCAAAGGGAGTCAGATATTAAAAAGTGTTTGTTGGAAAAAATAAGCAATATTACTCTTGCAACATGGAATCAAAGCTTTTGAAAGTTAATTTAGTGGCAGACTGAATATCAGTGGTGTTGATTAGTATAAAAAAAATCTTTCTTTGATCCGAACCCGCGTAGAAGAAAAATGCACAAGGCAAGATACATGATTTACTATGATAATGCCACAGCACTTTGTAAGTCTCGATTCTGATTAGCAAGGATGTCTTCATTTAATTTTCTACATTAACACATGTCTGATAGTAATGGGCTGAAAGTCACATTACCGGTTCATAAACCAATTAACCATAACATTAAAACCACCTCCTTGAGTCCTGGCTCTGCAGGGTGCTGTGGTATCTGGCACCAGGACGTTAGCAGTGGATCCTTTGGGTTGCGTGGTGGGACTTCCATGGATCTGACTTGTTTATTCGGTGAATCCCATGGGTGCTTGATGGGATTGGATCTAGGGAGTTTGTTGGACAGGGGCATGGCTTTGGGTTCTGAGTGTTTTTGTGCTGAACTGTGTGGTAGAAAGACACTTGATTAAATAAACTAAATTGTGTAACTGTTGCTATACTGAAGTTTGCTGAAATGCTGGAGAGATTTATTTCACATTTTTGGTAGAAGTCAGCCATTTCAGCGCATTGTGACAGTAAGTGGAAAAGATTTAGGAAATGATTTCCTGGTGCTTAATTAGTTGTGTTTAACAAGAGAAAACTTGTAGTTTTGACATAACAAATGTTTATAGACTTTCCGACACATGTGATTGCAAAGATAAAAGAAAAACATAATTATTTGTAAAATGGTTCTGCTTCCAAACTATTTGAATTATATTATTATTATTATTATTATTATTATTATTCCATTAAATGAATATCCAGTCCAGTTTTTGGTAAATAAAGTAAAATAATATTAAATATGAGCCAAACTTATGTGTGTGTTTTTGGCATAGGACTCATGGTGATCTGGTGAGTGGTCTGTACCGGCAGATTCTGTTGTCACTGCAGAAAGTCCTGTCTGACCCAGTGCGTCCTCTCTGCTCTCACTATGGAGCTGTGGTGGGCTTGCATGCTCTCGGCTGGAAGGTAACTTTTACGCATGTTAAAAGAGGCATGTTCAATATTCCAGAGGTGTGTGTGTGCATTCCAGTGTATTTGTGTTTGCTCCAGGCCGTTGAACGTGTGTTGTATCCTCACCTGCCTGCCTACTGGGCGAATCTTCAAGCCGTGCTGGACGATTACTCTGTCTCTAATGCGCAAGTAAAAGCAGATGGTCATAAAGTCTACGGAGCCATCCTTGTAAGTTTAGTGTGTGGTTTTTATTCAGTTTCATGCAGGAATACATGTACTGTAAAGAAACTTCCTTGTGGGATGTCTGTACATATTTTTGTCAGTTTTGAATTTCCTAGTAAGAGCTCTGTGTAATATCATGTTGCATGCAAACTGGAGTTGGGAAAAATGGGTCCAGTTATGTATCCCAATTCTTTTTGTCTGGCAATTCATGTATTGGCACACTGACCCTAAAAATAGATTTTTTTGGTAAAATAAAATTTGAATGAATAGTTTGCATTTGAGGTGGAAACATGTTTCAGTTCCTCTATGATCCTAAAGGTGGTGCACTTATTTACATTTACATTTAGGCATTTGGCAGACGCTCTTATCCAGAGTGACTTACAAAAGTGCTTTGTCATTTGTCAAAAAAGTTTCCGTCATTGAATAGATACTTACACTGGGTAACTAGTTCACACATCTGCAGATACTATTCACACATCTGCAGGCAGCATAGCTTCCTGTGTGGTAGGAGCAAATTATTTGTCAAATTTGTTTAGAATTGTAACAAAACCTGAAAATATATGGAATTGTTCTTTATGTAAGAAGTGTAATACCTATAGAATTGCGATGCAAATCGAATTTCCACCTAGGTATCGTCATAAAATTGTTAATATAATAGTATTTCATAAAAAATATACCTGTGGATTGACTTTTTTTCTTAAAATTTAATTAGAAATATACAGCCACTGAGCACTTCATTAATAACACCTGTAACAATCAATCAAGTGACAGCAATGTGGTGAATAAAATCATGCAGACAAAGCCCAAAAGCTAATAAATTAATGTTATATTCATTTCAACCATCAGAAGGTGATCTCAGTGCTTTTGACCATTGTTAATGCTAGACTGACTGGTGTCACATATTTCTATAAATCCTGATATTCTGGGAGAATTTACACACAAAGTCACTATCATTAACTTAAATGGTGCAAAAACATCCAGCGAGCAACGGTTCAGTGAACAGTTGATGTGAGAGATCAAAAGAAAATGGCCAGATTAGTTTAAGGTGACATAAAGGGTATTGTTGTACATACAACTCCTTTTAATTACGGTGAGCAGAAAAGAATCCCAGAATGCACGACATGTTGAACCTTGGGGGAGTTTGGCTTTAAAAGTGGAAAGACCTCGTAACGTATTATGTACAGTATGTCAGCCACGAACAAAACTGAGGCTGCAGTAGGCACAGACTCACCAAAATTGGACAGTTTTAAACATCTGTGGTCTGCTGAGTCACGATTTCTGCTGAGGTACACAGATGGTAGGGTCAGAATTTGACATTAACAGCATTGGGTTCAACCTGCCTTGTGTTAACAGTGCAGGGTGGTGAAGGTGGTGTAATGGGGTGAAGAATGTTTTTTTTTTTTTTTTTTTTTTTTTTCAAACTTTGAGCACCCTAATACCAATCAGAATGCCACAGCCTGTTTAAGTATTGCTTCTGACCATGTGCATCCCTTCATGACCACAATTTACCATCTTCTGGTGGTTATTTCTAATATTGTAATGAACCAAAGCATAAGTCATCTTAACCTGGTGTCTTGAACTAGTTTCCATCTTGTAGAATCCATGCGATTATGAATTAAAGCTGTTTTTAGTATTATTAGAGTTCTTAATAAAGTGCTCAGTGTGTGTAGGTTGTAATGTCCTAAACTCACACTTGTCTACATCTTAGGCTTTGTCCGAGATGCCTTTTTGTACTCCCTGAAAGTATACAACTTCCTTCTTGTCCACCAGGTGGCAGTGGAGCGTCTGCTGAAAATGAAAGCTGCGAGTTTGACGGCAGAAAGGGGTGCTACTGCTTCTCAGAGTTCTGCAGGAGGAGGGATGTGCTTTAGAGAGAGCTCACCAGGCCTCAGCCCTCCTCCGGAACCGCTTTCTGAAGCCTCTCTGGGTATCGCAAGCCACTTGCAGGCAGCTGGAACAGGATGCCAGTGGGAGGAGTGGACCCCTGTCTCCCTGCCTGCCATGTACTGCGAGCTCTACTCCTTCTTTGGAGACAGTTTGGCTGTGCGTTTTAGCACAGGCCCTGCGTTAGGCAGTGCACCACCTGCAGCGCCAGTGCAACCTTCTGATGCCAGGAAGGAGTCAGGGAGCGGTGCAGGCAGCATGGAGAGCACACGCAAGATGCCACAGCTCACTGCCAACATGAACCTCAGCCCCAGACCAGATGGAAGCCCACGTACTGAGACTGTGCCACCTACTTTGGGGGCCACTGCCTCAGGGAGGTACGTACAGTCCAAGCTCTAATGCAGAAGCAATTGTGGCTACGTTATGGAACAGGAATATATCAGTAACAATTATTAACAGATCAACAAGCAAGGGGAAAGTTTAAGGTGAACAAGCTCCATGGCTTTAATAAATATCCCAAATATTATTTTACAAACGTAAATAATGAAATATTTTATCATTTGAATTATGGTAATGAGGGAAGTGTAAGTGGGTCTGATTTCCAAGACCACGCAAAGTTTGTGAGGTAGAAATAGATAAATTATATCTATAAAAGGAAAATACTGTACATACACCACAATCAGCCATAACTATAAAACCACCTGCCTAATGTTATGAAGGTCCCTCTTGTGTTACCATCCAACTTATCAGCACGGACTCCACACGACCCCTGAAGGTGTCCTCTATAGCATGCATGGATCAGACTTTTTATGTTGTTTAACTCAGGGTTTTTCAGCAGAACGTTTCAGCCCAGAGCATCACACCGGCATGTCTTCTTCCCATAGCGTTCCCATCTGTTGTAGGTGAGGCACACACACACACCCAGCCACCCACATAATGTAAAAGAAAATGTGATCCATCAAACCAGGCAACCTTCTTTCACAATTAGTTTTCAGCAGTGGACAGGGATCAGCATGGGCACTCTGACCAGTGTGTGGCTACACAGCTCCTTTCAAAGCAAATTGCAGTGCATTGTGGGTTCTGGCACCATCCTATCATAGTCAGACAAATTATACTAGAGTGGCTGTTCTGTGGGGTTGACGGAAACAGGCAAGCCTTTGCTTCCCAAGCAGATTAATGAGGAGCTTGGTCTCTTTTTGGTAGGTACTAACCACTGCATACGAGGAGCACCCCCCAGGAGACCTGTCGTTTTGGACACGCTCTAACCCAGCTTTTTAGCCACCGCAATGTAGCCCTTGTTTAAGTCTTTCAAATCCTTTTTCTTGCCTACTTGTCCTGCTTCTAGCACATCAACTACAAGAACTGATCAATATAAGGAGATAATCAATGCTATTCACTTTATCTGTTAGTGCTTATAATGTTATTGCCGATCGCTATATATGGGACAACATTGTGCGAATCAAAATGTCGGGGGGGGGAAATACTTATCATGCTCTTTTTTGCTTTTGACATACAGGTCTTTGGCTCGCTCTTCTTCCTCGTCCTCATCCGCAGTCCCTCGTTCCAGGTCCTCCTCCCGTCCAGGGCGCTCTGCCAGCCAGTCAAGAGACATCTTCCCTAAAGCTCGCTTCCTGCCTTCCCAGGTGGGGCCTCCTGCCTTCTCCTTTTTGATTGGTGGGCAACAGATGGGCCGGCGATGCCAGGGGCGACGTTTCCAGACAAGCTTCACTCCGACACCATCCCTCAGCACCCTTCCTCCACGGGCTTATGCGCACAAACTACCAGTTATTGGCAGAGTGAGCAAACCAGTGAGACGTTGGACGTGCTCCCATTATTCACTGTATCTGCCTCTTTAGGGCACAATGACACACTGGGTTGGCTGTTCGTCTTGTCGAAGCAGCTAGCTTCCACATTAACTTTTCTGCTTGAACTCGTTAAAGCACTAGATTTAGAACGGAAAGCTCCAAAACTGTTTTATGGGCTTTCCACAGACATGTCTTTCTCAGTTACACACCATAAACTAGAACCAGCAGTTAGATTTATTTGTAAAGTACTTTATTTTTGTTGATTGTGTTCCAATACATTATATGATTTAACTGGAAAAAATGTAAAATAAATCCAAGCACAGTGAAAGGCTGTTTATATTCTTCATATGTGAAAGTTATTCAAAAGTTGTCTTTACATTTTTCACTATGCATTGAGGTTTGCTATCTTTTGTGCAGTTATTTGTAATAACTTGCATTGAAATGGGTGAATCTATAATTCTTTAGTGTTTAATGGTTATAAAACCCTACAACAGAATATTTCAGAAAGAATTAAATCCTGAGACAGTTTAAGAGTTCTTAACACATTTACAGTACAGTACGATGCAACTTAATTTCATACTGTGGTTATGAGGAATAGTCCTCTTTTAGACTTTTTTTGCCACAAATTTTCAGTCCATTCCCTGTACCTGAGAAATGACAATGTTTTTTTTTTGTTAAGCCATACACCGATCTATACTGTAAAAACTTAAGGTATGAACCAGTGAGAAACGGGTCCAGATGATGATAGATGATCAGGCCGGTGATTAGTACAGTATACTGGTGAATGCTGAGTGGTTGGAACAGATGAAAAAGGGAAATGAGGTTGTTGCTACGGTTGTTACATAAATAGACAATTTTTTAATTTTACCTTTAGGTACTTTGCAGCCATGCACAGAAAAAAAAAGTTTCAATTTCATTCATTTAATCCACATAATTTAATTTAATTTGAAGGAATAAGTGGTGGCTCAATTACTGTATATTGGATGGTTAACAAGAAGTCTAATGTAGAATGATTTTTCTATGTGTGGGGATTTAAGGAGCTTGATCTAGTTGAAAAAGCAGATCGGCCCTGCTCCGTCAGGTAATCCTGATCTGTGTGCTGATAGATTCATTAAATATTCAGCACCTTGCTGAGAGCTTTAGACGCTAGACTTTAGATTTGGTTACATTCCGAACAGAGCAGTATTAAAGCCTGTTCTTGCTCAGGTCGGATTATGGTTCAAAACGTGGAATCTGTGCTGACTTTTTGCCGAAGTCATGCTTTCACTCTTTTGCTTCTCTGTTACTTCTTCTACATGATTATCGGTGCAGTTGTTTTCATGGTGATTGAACAACCTGAGCAGAATTCACTTGTTGCTGAAGTACATGAGCTTCGAGTGAGGTTTTTAGAAAACAACCTGTGTGTGAAAGAAAGTAGTTTGGATCATTTGCTAAAGAAGTTGCTCTTTGCTGGTAGACGTGGGGTAATTGTAAAGGCTGACCGTGAAGAATATAACTTCGACTTCACTTCATCGTTGTTCTTCGTCATAACTTTTCTCACGACTACAGGTGAGTCACAGAGTAAAAAAAACTAAATCTCAACATCTCTTATGTCATTATTATAAACTAATTTCTAAACACTGATTTTATTCCTTAGGGTAGTTTGGGATACCTATCTATTATTTCTAAAAACCTTTTTTAATGGAAACAGGCTTTAAGTTCAAGATATACCTGTAGTTATGCAAAGAATTATAATAATTGGGCTAATATTATAAGCTCCTACAATTTTCACTGACCTGCGCATATGCTCATACAGTAGGTTCTGGGCTTGTGAATGGTGAGACAGGCTTTTAATTATAATTTTTTCCTGCTTTTTATTTAGTTAACATTTAATGGATTGAAGTTCAGTTTACATTGAATTCTGTAACAGTTTTTTGCCTCTCTTACCAAAGCTAACACTGCACAATCAGCTGTTATATACACTTATAAATTGTAAAAGGTCAAATCCTAAAATAAGACCTAAATTCCTCATGCTTCCAGAATCACGCTTTCCCAATCTGAGTTCTGGAATATACCTGTGCCATCAGAAATGTGAAAATCCATTACTAGGTAAACTTCTCATTCAGTACATCAGCTGACTTAATTTTATTGCCACATAACGTTGCTGAGCCTAGACCTGACCAACTGAAGCAACCAGATCATCTGAACCAGATCATAACACTGCCTCCAGAGAGCGCGTACAGTGGACACTATGCATGATGGGTGCATCGCTTTATGTGCTTCCCTTCTTACCTTGATGCACTCATCACTCTGGAATAGAATAGTCGATCTAGACTCATCAGACCACATGACCTTTTTGCATTGCTCGAAACTCTAAAATGATTTTTCTTATGACCACACAGCTGTTTAGTCTACATCCAGTGATTTCTTGTTGCATTGTGTATATGGAAATGCTCTTACTTTGATTTTTATGATGTACCTTCAAATATTTAAGTGATCTCCATTTATGATTTCATTCTCACCACATTTGTTTGCCCCAAAGTTGTCAGTTCAACATTATCCCTCCTGGTTTAAATTGCTCGACGCAAG
>JAOVVB010000043.1:15084839-15114677 GCA_028570985.1 Heterobranchus longifilis
CAGTATGAATGCAGATCAATTCCTGCTCTCTGTTTCACCCAGATGAGGATGGGTTCCCTGTTGAGTCTGGTTCCTCTTAAGGTTTCTTCCTACTACCATCTCAGGGAGTTTTTCCTTGCCACTGTCGCCCTCGGCTTGCTCACCAGGGACTATCCGACCATTTTGATTCATACACATTCAAATTCCATACAAACTTAAATAATTCTTTTGATTGAATTGTGTAAAGCTGCTTTGGGACAATGACAATTGTTAAAAGTGCTATACAAATAAAATTTAATTGAATTGAATTGGTCGCATCTTCACCAATGACAGCAATCGCCTAGTGCCGAGTTTTGAATCTGATAGCCTGGAGTTTTATAAACCTTTTGATTTATAAAGTGCATATAGTATAGATAGTATAGATGAGGAGCTGTATATCATACCTTTGTTCTCATTGGTCTAAATTTTCCTTTTATTCCCTTCTCTATGTATTTATTTTAGGAGAGCCAAAATGAATGTAATATGTGACTGACCACCCCATGGTTTAAAAAATAAAAAGATTTTTGCTACAGGTTTGGCCTTCAGAATGATTTTTGGAAGTATACTTTAACCAGCTTTGACATTTAAGGAAGGGAGGAAAACACTGATGAAAATGTTTCTATGGAGTGTAAAATACACTAACTTGATATTAAATAACACAGAATGTAACACAGACCCACAGGAGAGCAGTTAGTAGTCTTGTTTCTGTGTGTGCACAGTTGTTCTTGATGTGCTCCTTAATGGTGGGCCACCAGAAGCGCTGGTGTAGGAGGAAAAGAGAATTGCCGGGAGAGGGCATTAGGCTTGACATTCTTGGAACCAGGGCGATATGATAGCGTAAACTGAAAATGAGGGAAAAATAGCACCCACTGTGCCTGAAGTAAGTTGAGTCTCTTTGCCGGCGTTAGGTATTCCAGGTTCTTGTGCTCGGTCCAAACGAAAAAGGGATGGTCTGTGGGAGAAGAAGGAGCAAGGGTGAAATTTATTGTCTTCTGTGGATCTCTGAGAGAGGACGGCCCCTACTCCGGTCTCAGACGTATCTACTTCCACAACAAACTGGAAGGAAGGATCAGGAAAAATAAGGATGGGTGACGTGGTGATCTTTGAAAGCTCTACCTGCCAGGGGGTTCCATCAGAACTGGCCAGTCAGTGACTGCCCTCACCTTGGTGGGGTCCATCTGAATGCCTGCAGGGGAGATGGAATATCCCAATGTTACCTCCTGTAGTATTTTAGGAGATGTGTTTTGGTTCTTACGTCTTTCAGACCCTGGGATTGGACATCGCCCCTGTCAATCTTTGTTCACAGCAAGACGGTGATTCACACGGGAACCTGTCGTAGGTCATAATACTTAATGTGTACCTTGGTTAGGTCGGGGATATCCTCTAGTGGGGTGAGCAAACTTCGGCCCATGGGGCGGAGCGTAAACATGGAAAGGGGCAGGTGGGGCTCCAATCCAGTACTCTCCTTTTAACCCAATCAATGTGAGGGTTATGCAGTCGTAACCAAGGGAGACCTAGAACAATGGGTGCATGGGCATTTTGAATGGTTAGGAAGGTAATGGTTTCAGTGTGGTTGCCTGAAAACTGCAGGATAATGAGGCTGCATCCCCAAAACTACGGAGGGGCCTGACCATTTAGTGGACAGGATCGCAGAACATGGCCAGTCTGACCGTAGTAGAAGCAGGTGCTGTCATCCCTGCGGCGCTGACGCTCCTTCGGCGAGATGCGCGGGTCCTATTCGCATGGGTTCGGGGTGTTGCTCATCCTTAATTGGGTCTGAGAGCCCATGGAGGAAACAGTCAAAGAGAGCCTTTTCATCCCAGCCACAAGAGGGAGACAGGGTCTGTTAATCTTTGGCATAGTCAGAAATAGAGCGAATTCCCTGACGTAGCTGAAGCATTTGACTCGCCGCCTGATGCCCCGTAGAGGAGACCCTTCTCATCTTGTCCGTGAAAGTCTTGTAGGTGAAGCAGCATGGAACTTGGGTGTCCCATAATCCTGGTCCCCACTCTTTCACCTTTCCTAAAAGTAGGGTGATGATATAGGCGACCTTGGAACGTTCCCTGGAAAATGACGTGACCAGCAGTTCCAGAACAAGAGAGCACTGAGATCAAAAGGAACAGCAAGTGACTGAATCCCCATCATGGGTGGGTGGGGCAGAGAGGCGGGGCTCTGGGCCAGGAGAGAGCATCGGAGGGGGTGCTCCATGATGCGTTGTGAGTAGAAGAAGCCACGCTGGAATGGAGCTGGAGTGATGAAAGCCGACGTATGCTGAAGGAGCTTGAGCCGGTTAGTGGAAGAAGCGTGAGCTTGGCAGGCGTGAGGATTAATAGTGGTCAAGCGAGGGTTGAAGCCAGAGAGACGAGAGAAAGTCCATGATCCAAGCTCGTAGACGGTAAGGTCTTGTTCACACGGGCGTTAAAATCGAGTGTTTTTCTGGCGTTCGTAACGTCCGGTGAGCGCGGATCAAGTGCCGAGAGTTTTCTCCACATAGGAGTCAATGAGAGTGTTCACACGGGCTTTGGTGATGTGCGTTTATCCGGCTGCGTGTTTATACGGTGTCAAAAAAACGTTGCATGCAGCTTTTTCTTGGCGTTCAAATCCTAACGAACGCAAGGAAAACGCTTCTTCGCGTTTCATCGCGTTTTCTTCGCGTTCATTTTACGCTGCGGAGGACCGGATATATCCCATGATCCTACATGCTATACATAGGGAAATGCGGAAAAAGAGCAAAATAAAATAAATTGTTGAAAAACCTATGCGGAAATTTTCGCATTTCTTCATAAACCACAAAAAAAAAAAAATCCTTTAATCCGACGTTGTGCAGTCAGAGGGTGAACCCAGTAGCGGCGGGCTTTCATATCCAGTTCCCGACACTGCCTCCACAGGTTAACACAGAAACTACAATTTGGGCTGCAGGCTGACGTTAGACAGAGACAAACGAACGCCAGTGTAGAAGTCAATCAAGCGCCACTACAAAACGCAACATAAACGTCTAGGACGTTCAGAGCACGTTTGTTTATCCAAAAATTAAACGCCTGTGTGAACAAGGCCTTAAGCCTCAACGTGTTGTGTGTTCAGAGATGCTCTTCAGCGTAACTCAATTGTTAGGACAGGGTATTTGTGTTACGTTTGCCTTTCTATCGATAGCATTTTCACCTAGAGAGCTGCCACTTACTGCATATTTGTCTATATTGGCTCAGACCATCCTCTCAGATGGTTGTATGTGAAAGTTCCTGTAGATCAGGAGTTTCAGAAATACTCAAACCAGACCATTAGGCACCAACAACCATGCCATGTTCAAAGTCACTTAAATTATGTTTCTTCCCCATTCTGATGCTTGGTTTGAACTTCAGCAGTTCATCTCGACCATGTCTACAGTACATGCCTAAATGGATTGAGTTGCTATGATCAGATTGGCTGATTAGGTATTTGCGTTAAGGGGCAGTTGAACAGGTATACCTAATTTAATTGCCGGTGAGTGTAAATCATCATCATGCCCCAAGTTTTGGCACAAAAAGTGCAGCCAATAATGTGAAAGATAATGTACGTGAGAACATCAAATATGAGCCAGAGTGGTAAAGAGTTGACTTGACAGTAAGTCAGTGAAAGGCAGCAGATTTATCCTTTTCGTGTTTTTAACTCATTTCTACTTGATTTGGCTTCAGACCACCAGGAAGATTTCCTTTTGAGCTAGGGGATTTTTCTAAGTACTAATATTTTGCCAGTAAACATTATAATTAAAAATATATTTATGTTTCAACGTGTTTATATTTATACACTGTTATTAACTAAATATTGCACCTTTGCAATCTTCTCCGATTGCACTGTAACTCTTTAATATCCACTTACATTTTCAGCTTCATAGCTGGCAGCCTGGCATTAAGAATCCTTATAGAGGGACAGTATTGTGGCAGGTGCCTGAGAATGTGGATACTACAATCACACTCTTTAAGGTAGCATTTATATCTTACATTAATATTGTGATAATAAGTGTGTATTACTTTAGTGACAGTATCTCTAATGCCAATCATCCAACTTATTACATTGTTTTTTACAGGATCCAAATGCTGATGAATTTGAGGACAAAGAGTGGTCGTTCATTATTGAAAATGTAAGTCGCTAAATCTCTAATGTAGGACACTGGTCCAAGAAAATGTGTATTGCATCACGTTTAAGTCAGTACTTAATAATCAACCCTCTACATCTATAAATAGTTTATTTTGTAGTACAAAATATGGGTAATAGAAAGTAAAAAAGCCAGATGTAGAGTACTGACAAAGAATTAGTTTGGGAGTTCCTATCTGTATTGGTAGTTCCTATATCGAATTATGATACTCTTTAGAGCAAAGATTTGTCTTTATCCAGAGATTTTAATGAATTTGCATTTGAATTTCTTTTCAAGACTTTCATTAGTCCTATAGCTGTTGCAGTTTTGTTGCTGAACATAGTTAGATCGTCGTTTTTTTCTCTAGCTTTTATTAACTTCTGTCTATGAGCCTTTTTTTTTCTTCCTAATTATACAGGAGACAAAAGGCCAAAAGAAAGTTCTAGCATCAGTCGATGTGAACATGAAGAAATATGCCAATGTGACTTCAGCTACATTTGACCTGACACTCAAACTGAAACCACTCTCTGTGAAAGTGGTAGACGCTACTCTGAAGCTCAGCCTGAGCTGTATCTTTCTCAAAGAGGGCAAGGCCACGTGAGTGTTTCATTTTCAGGTCTAACGATAAAAATAATGGCAACATCTAGGTTAGACACTGAAGTGTGTATCTATTAGACACTTTGGGCTCTTTTCTTGTGCATGTGTAATTTGCTGCTGAAACAGCAGCTGTGTCTGGGGTACTCATCAATTACTGATGCACAGAGTCTTAACATGCTAAGTAAAGTCATCACTAGAGAATAAAAAAGATACTGGAAATCTGATTAAATCACGCATGCTCACATGTATAATTTGTTAAAAAATTACAAGCTTCACACACACACCTGCTGTTAGGTACAGGCTGGCTATTGTAAGTTCTCTTGCTTGAAAACCTCTTTGGTTATTACACAAACTCCAAAAGAAATGAGAAATTCACTGATTGGTATTATTAATTAACTCCCCAACAAAATACTGAAAACACTTTTTTTTTTCAGCATGAAAAAGTAAAAACTCATGCTTTCTAACACACTCTGTCCTGATTGCCCTGCCAAGCATTGTAGTCAGACTTCTTTTGTGTCTGAAGTTGGCACAATGATATTTGATGTGAATAAGCTTTTTTTATAATGCAGTACTACAAATTTCCAACTGTATAAAAAAAATTATATTATTTTGTAATTTGGCTGTTGTTTTGTACATTGTAAAATGCTCACACTTACATTTTAAGTCTATACATTTTAATACTAATGTATTGAGGTAAAGTAAATATAATTATGGCTATATTTAAGACATAGTTTAGGATTATAAATTAAGACTACTTAGTATGATACACAATTCTTCAATTCTTAAATAGCATGCATAGCATAATGTTACATAAAGTTTTGAGTTGCTTTATGTAACATTATACTATGCATAATCAGAACAAATAGGAGTGAATAAATAAGCGCTAGGTTGAAAAAGCTCTAAACAGTCAGAGGAATTGGTGTTATGTTTTCTGATGGCAATCTGCTTTTTTACTCAACAATGGGTTTTTTTTTCCGCAGTGATGATGATATGCAGAGTTTAGCCAGTCTAATGAGCCTTAAATATTCAGACATTGCCAACCTGGATGACTTCAACGACAGTGATGAAGAGGAAAAGCGGCCAAGGACAGGAACAAGAAGTGTAGTAGCTACAGGTAGCAATATGCCCTCTGAACTCTGATAGTATTGTATATTATTAATTAATTTTAGTATTAATTTTAGCATATATGTGTGAGAGAGATTGGAAGAGAGAGTCTTAAAAACTTGTCTTTCTCTCTCTCTGTCTCTGTCTCTCTCTCTCTCTCTCTCTCACTCACTCACTCACACATGCAAGGGAATAGAATTTTAAAATAAACATTTGCTGTGGTACAAAAATAATTATAAACAAATGCATTTTGCTTGTTTCATAGGACACTATTTATAGCTTTATCCCCTGCAAAGCAAAGGTGACACAAAGGGATCAGTATCAGTTGTCTCGCATCGGCAGCGTCATCATCATATTTCTATCCGCAAATTATCCTAAACCACTCATGGGATTTTTACCAAATTATTAAGGGATATTTCTTTTGAAATTATTTCATGTAGTTTTGTATTTATTTATTTATTTATTTATTTATAAGATTTGCTCTTTTTCTTCTCCATGGTCAGCTCCTCCTCCTCCTCCTCCTGTTAGTAAGGTTCATGATGAGGCATGGAGGCCTGTTGTAGATACAAACCCTTTTGTTACAGGTAGCTTCCTGCCTGTTTTTTATTGCCTGCCTGTTTTTTCTCTCTCTCATTTCATGAATGTTTAGCACTGCAGTTATTTCAAATAGTGACCTGCAGTAACCCAATATCGCTCTGGTATGATGTCATAAAGCAGACAACATGTTCTCATGCTGCTTTGCATGCTGATACTGTACTGTATGCACACAACATGCAATATGCTGCAAAAGATTTCTGCACCGCAATTTAAAACCCATTCCTACATCTTTGTCTTATTGAATAATAATAATCATAATCATAATAATAATACAATTAACCGAGTGCCCTTGTGCCCCTAATGAAATATATTCCACAATGTCTGAGGACTCTCCCTCTATATGTTTTTTATTTTCCATCATTTCTGCCATTTAAATCCCCTACTGTACATTCCTCATTTCTCAGTTTCCCTCTTGTTCTTGGTCTCTCAATTAATTCCGAAACAGATTCGAAGAATTCATCATCATCATCCTCGGTTCTTAACCTGCCTCATCAACCCTGCAATCTGTTCCAGACCTCTCTTAAACCTCTCTCATCTCTTTCTACTGCAACCGCCCATCTCCCTGACCCTTCTGGCTCATCCAAGCTGTCACGCCCTTCTCAGTATGACTTTACTGTACCGGCATTTATTCGCGCTCATCCTCCTGCCCTGCCTAAAATCTTCCAGCCAATAGCAGGCTCAGGTACACATATGCATGAAGCCAGTGCAGTAATAAAAAACAAGCTCACTGAAGGTGAATTGCAAAGGATGTGCAGTTGTCATGCGATTGTGGGAAACCTTTTTTTTCTAGTTCATTGGGTATTCACTTTACTCCTCCGTTTACAAAATGGTGAGATTAGAATGGATTAATATTACTGTGACTAAAATGGGGCCTCAGTTATAAGGCACAGTGGAGATAGAGAGACCTCAAAAAGAGGCCATGTGCATGTGCAGAAGCAAAGCATGTCTTAATGCACCATGAGAAGTTCTTTTTTTCTATTGGAAGGGTCTCATAAACTGTGTGTTCTGTTTAGATTTAAAAGTCACAGTGGACTGGATTTATAGCGCATGCATTTAGAAGCATTTGTCTGAATCCCATGGTAACCTGGACAGCATGCTGGGAATTTGCCCATAGAAGCAGGTCTTCTAGTCTTCCTATAGTAACATGCCTATATTTTGTGTAAGGTTTATATGTTAAGTAAAATAACCTTGAACAAAAACTAATATTAGTGCGAATCAGAGTGAAAATATGTTTGTATCTGTATTTGTTTATTTGTCTCTGCTTTGCTTCTTTTTCCTGCTGTATTTAAGTTCCTGCTTCCGTTTCACAAAGGCCCTCAGGGGGCCAGGCTGATGCTAATATGACTGAGGTCGTTAGCTCTGTAGCTTCTCACCCACGACCTGTCTCATCCACATTTCCTGGTCACAGTGCTCCCTCTTTCTCTCCCTCCTCCACCTCCTCCTCCTCCTCTCAGCCGAAAGCTCCACCCGCTGTTTGTCAGACAGGTAATAACTGTTAGGTCTTTGCAGTTTTGTGATGTGACATATCACCTTGCAGTACATTATTACAAACAGTCAAGAAGTTGTTAAATTATTAGCACTTTTCTACTGAATGGGTTTTGTGGGCTCAGCAAATTACTTATAATTCTTGGAGTTGTCACTGTTTCAAACATGCTGAAATTGGTTTCCCTTCTTACTCAGGTTCTCTTCTTGCATTATGATTAAAAATAAGTCATTAAAGACCAAGATTAAAATCTCTTACTTGAATCGAATCTACCAGGATGGAAATCATCAGTATTAGGGTAGTGGAGTTTCTGCCCAAATTTCTCGCAGATACAAGAGGATTAATAATGTAATGTCTCAGATTACTTTTATTTATGTATCCATAGTTCCATTGCTTTATTATTATTATTACTTAGCTTGGCTTTTTGCACCTATACAAGGCACAGTGTAATGGATCTGAATGCCTCTCAACAGATGGTGTAGAAAGACATTTGAACTTGGCATTTGACCTATAAGTCCTAAACTTTTTGCAACATTCAGTAGGCTGTGTTCATACACTTGTCGCAATAGCTTTTGTTGCTAACATGCTTTGGCTAAATGTTACTCCCAGTAACATTTCAAAATATAAGCACACAATATCCATCTGCGGTGTTTTGAATATGAATTTGTAAAATTAATGAAACCAAAGAGAAATGATGAGTTCATTTTGCAACGCTTTACATAAATTGAGCAAACCCACATGAGGCAGGTGCTCCCCTAATGGGAGCAGCCGGAAGAAGAAGAAGAAGATATTTGCATAATGTCATTACAACATCCTTTCTGGGTCTTTCACTCTGTATGAGAGAGTATGTATGGCAGAGCCACATTTATTTTAACATAAAATGAGATATCACTGTTTTCATTTTGAAATTGAAATTGAAATTTACAGAAGCATTTTACTAGACCACTCAATAACCTTCAAAGAAAATCTGAAATCCATGGATAGAATTGGTAGGGAAATGACTTGGGATGCTTTCACACTATAAACTTAAAAAGAAATCTAAGTACACCAGACCTTAAAGTCTGGTATGTTTGTGTAATGTGAACGCTCTGTAATGTGCCTAGGCATGAATTACTGCACTGTTTCTGAGTCCTCTTGAAAAGGTGGTCTCAAGCATGGTATGCTGTACTCATGCATGGTGAGAATTACATATTAAAACCAGCTGTACCTAAACATGGAACCGGACTGATGTTTAAACATGGATGTGCAAGCGCTGGTGAGTAGGAAGGCAGACAAGAGGTTGACTTCCATGTAGTCTTCTATGTAGAGGGGTAAGCAATCGCATCTGGGAACAATACTAAGCAACCATGCCTAGTGTGAGAGCAACCTGGCACACAAAGCCAGAATATGGGTATTTATTTGCAAGCCATGGCAAGCCTTGTTGTTCAGCAGAAAAGTGCTACTGTATGTGTTGTAATGAGGGTTTTTACATCTTGCTTTACTCATCCCTCTGTTTTTTTCCCATCTCAGCCACCTCTGCTGCCCCAGGAGCCCTGACTCCTCAGAGTTGTCCTGCTTTTTCTCCCCCTTTGTCTGCCAGTAGCCCTGATTCTTCTGTTCTTGGCAACTTTCCTCCTGACTCTGTACCTTGCCCTGCACCATGTCCTTTAAAAACCTACCGTGCCTCCTTGTCAGAGCTAGGCTCTGTTCTCACCAGGCCCACCAGTATGCCCTCAGCTACTGAGACAGGTATACAAAGCCCTCAGTGATAGAATTTACTTACTGTAACATAATTTTAAACACAAATTAAGGAGTGACTATATGCTTCATCTAGTATTGTGGGAGTTTAGATCAGAAGATGCCTGAGGGATAAAATTCTCAAATGATTGATTAATGATGTTTCAATTGATTTCTTTTTTCTCTCTTTTTTATTAATGATGAATATCTCAATTAACCAAGAAACCTTTTCTCTTTTTTCTTTCCAACATTCTCTCACCTCACTCATTAACCACTATGCTCATTTAGCAACATGGCAGAGAGAGTGGAGGTCCCCTGAAGTTATGCCTAGCCTCTGTCCCGCACCAATTACTTTAGAAGAACCTGTCCTTCAGCAGGCAGTGCAGAGTTCAGACACACTGCGCAGGCCTGCTTCAGTTTCATCACCTCACTCTGCTTTAGGTCCTCCCCTTAAAAAAGCTAGTACCTTTACCTCTCCCATTAATAAACCGCTTCCTCCTTTACCCTTGCCAGGACTATTGCCTTTTCCTACCCCTACTGTGCCATCTGCATTAGCTTCTCCTCCTCTGCCCCTGTCCTGTCAACCTGAGATGGCATCTTGCACTGTGTCCTCTCCCTTGCCCCATTCATTTGTCCCATCAGATCCCCTGTCATCAGTCCACACCTTCCATGTTGCTGAACCTCCACCTGACTTATCTTTACACACTGATTCCTCCCTTTTCACATTATCTAACTCCTCACTCACTCCTCAATCCAATACTTCCACTCAGCTGTCATCTGTCCACTTTCCTGCTCCTTTTTCAACTGCTGCTGTTGAACCTGAAGTTAATCCATCTGATGTTAATCAGTCAGGTACAGAGCAAGCTATTTGAAACCATTTTTTCGAAAGATATTATCACTTGCAAAATCAATTATTTAATATTTTGCTTGGTTTAAATTGCACATGTTTGTTGGTGTGTTGTAGCTTGAATCCTCAGAGTTAGGCATGGATTTTTTTAACTTCTTAATTTTCTTTTTAATTTTCTTTTGACCCATGCATTATTAACATTTTCATAAAAACTCATCTGCACACAAACTTTCCAGACCCTTTCCATCGGGTCCAGACGTTGGAATGGAGACACCAGGTTGTCCCCACCGTGGTTAGACCAAATGTTCGCAGACCTTCTGGGCCCCTTATTGTGAACACCCTTTCTTTTTCCCCTTGTCCTCCTCCACCTGTTGTTCCTGGCTCCCAATTTCAGTCCCAAACAGCCATCGCCTCACCCCTTATTGGGCACATTCCTGTACCTGCCTGTGATACAGGTAAAGGTACAAGTGGGTGGCCTGAAGTTTCAAAGCTACATGAATATAGCTTGTGAATGAGCATGCTGAAGGACAAGCCCATACTGTGTCTCAGGAATGTGTCTATGCTTTTAAAGTTACTATTATGATTGTAGTTTGGGTAACAGTGCTCGCTGTGGATGTTTGAGTAAGATTATGTCTAATGTAGTCTACTGTATGTGGAGGTCTGGGAAAACCCATCAGACATTGATGCAGTTTAAATCTGACAAAAAGACCTGGTATTGATTAAGCTTTTTTTTTTTTTTGCTCCTATAATATAATTTGACACTATAAATATATTCTGCCAAAATGGTATATAAAACTTTCCAAGTTTCCCCTAGGCTTTCTAAAAAGATCCTTAATTTGACAGGGAGCTATTTAAAAATTGCAGAATTGCAAAATCATCAATCTGATTAATACTGTATGTTTAATTGATAGTTGTATTGTAATATATATTTTCTACATGTGCCAAAATAGCAAATATATATCTAACAAAAAAGATATAAATCATAATGCATTCAGCTTGTAAGTGCTTAAATACCACTTTTGTTTTGTTGAAAGTGTAGAAATACTAGGGAACTAATTTGGAAGTCGAAAGCTGTGATGAGACTCTGGTTTGTTAAATACCATGATTGACATTTACTTCAATCGTGATAAATCTAAAGAGATTGATGTGCGTAATGCTCATAATTACTCATTTTCCATCAAATCAATTAAATTGCCACATTTATTGTTCGTCATTATTGTAAAATGAAATCCAAATAAACTGTGACAAATAACATTTGAGGCAGAATTCCAGGCTTCAAAATGCTAAAACTTTACTTGTGCAAAAGAGAAATGTATTGAAGTGATGTCAAAGTTGAAGTTTTCCCAGGCTGGCACGTTTTTCTGTTACCTAAAGTGACAATCTTTAACAACTGTGATAAATTCGATTTGTTATGCTATCTGTTTTGTCTGTTGTTCTGCCTTGTAACAAAATATTGTTTTGGTTTTTTTTTAACAATGTGGATGTGAAAAGAAAAAATTATGAAGTGGTAAAAATTTTGTGTGCATAGTCAGTGTTAGTTCTGTGCTATGCTGTGCATGTAAATATGCTAGGTTCTTAGGCCTAAGTTCTGCAGATCTGGATTCATAATGTGCTCACAAGTTCCATAAGGCACTTGGAATAGTGGCATGGCATACAGCAAGCTTTGAAGGCGTACACAACCTGTGGACTTAATTATTAGGACTAGAGCAAATGTAAACTCTGCAAAGGCATACTTGGCAACTGATTCTGCACATATCAAAGCATTCTTAAATAAAGAGTTTGTTTTATTTGTCTTATTTTTTTCATCAGAACCACACAGGCACCTAGGCGTATTAAGAGAAGAGGAATCCTCCAGTGCAGCCTGTCCTGGTAAGAACTGTTTTGCATGTCACATCAGTTCTCACTGCTAATCTACATATACTTTACACACATTGTTGTTTTTCTTATTATTTGAAGGTGAGGAAAATGCAGATTCCAAAATTCCAAATCCAAACTTGAGATCGTCTTTTCACAAAGCTGGACATACCGCCAACCATAAGCCACAATCAATGTTTGAGGTGCAGATTGTGAAGCCAGCCCCAGGGTGAGTGACTGATATATAGTAGTAACACTATTGGTACACTGCGGAAGGTTGCGTTAGAGTTGTTTTTTGTTTTTACATATTTTCTATAAAGAAAACAACCTTTGCAAATCTGTTTTAAAATTGAGCATAACCCAGCAGGATATAGGAATGCTAAACATTGTTAGAAACAGAAGGGACCATGGATATGGTTGAATGTTGTGCAAATGGATGTTAATCAACATAAATGCTTCAAATAAATGTTCACATTTTGTTGGTTTGTGGTTGTAATTGCAATGCTATACTTGGATCATTAATTCAATGCTATTTTATCAGTCATTCTGTCTTTCAAAAACAATGTTGCCCTAAATGTGCACACGATCGCAACGTCATCATAACTATATTACAGTGCTCATCCAAAATTAGGGTTCCTGCTAGGAATCGAGTTTTCAATATGGGTTTCTAAACTGTTGCTGCTCATCTAAGATGGTGATTGTCTGCCTTAATAGCCTAATTTTAGTTACGGTTTGTATATATATATATTTTTATAGGCGGCACGGTGGTGTAGTGGTTAACACTGTCGGCTTGCTCCTCCAGGGTCTGGGTTTGATTCCCATCTCTGTGTGCATGAAGTTTGCATGTTCTCCCTGTGCTAGATGGGTTACCTTCGGGTACTTTGGTCTTCTCCCAAAGATTAGATTAGGCTAATTGTCCAGGGTGAACCCTGCCTTGTGCCCTAAGTCTCCTGGGATAGACTCCAGGCCACCTGCGACCCTGAATACAGGATATAGCGGTCTAGACGATGAGCATGTGAGTAATTTTTTTATTTTAAAATTATGTTAAACTGTAAAACCCTGACAGGTGAAGTGCATAACATTTTTATCTTTTTACAATGGATATACACAGAGTGACTGATGGGAGTTGGACAGTTTTGAAAAAACAGTACTCTGTAGATTTTCAACTCAAAATTAACAACAAATAAAACATTATTAATTAATGTTTTTAATAAACACTCTCTCACTCACTCATCGTCTATACCGCTTTATCCTGTATTCAGGGTCGCTGGGGGCCTGCTGTCTATCCCAGGAAGCTTAGACATGAGGCAGGGTGCCAATCCATCGCTGGGCACACACACACATACAGTACACTCACTCACGCACTACAGGCAATTTAAGAACGCCAATTAACCTAATCTACATGTCTTTGGGCTGTGGGAGGAAACCGGAGTACCCGGAAGAAACCCACCAAGCACGGGGAGAACATGCAAACTCCATGCACACAGAGACCGAAATTGAGCCTGGCCAGGGACTCGAACCCAGACCCTGGAGGTGCAAGGCGACAGTGCTAACCACTACACCACGTGCCGCCTGAATTATGAATTTATTTCTTTTAAATTATATTACAACAATTAGTACCAAGTTTTACAAAAACATACATGAATATAGATACATAGAGACTTGACATACAATACATACATACATGCAAACTGTACAAACATACATGCATAAGTATGTACCTCAGTCTTTAATTTTGAAGCTAGCATTACATTAAACATCTTCTATTTATTTATTTATTTATTTATTTATTTTAACTGGCTTGATATCACATTATCACATACAATTATATTTTATCATGTATTTTTTTAAATATTTATCTGTATTGTCAATTTATTTTGTGTTAAATGTCAATTTATTTTGTGTTACAATGTTGCTTTCTGATTTTTTTTTTAATTGAGAAGCTAGTTGGATGTGTTATAACATGATTGTGAACGTTATAAACAGTATAAACAGGCGTCAGTAGGATTATTAGTTTTGTGTGTGTATGTGGAAATGGTCATGTCATGGCTGAGCAAATTTGACACTTTAGTGTTTCCTCCTTCCTAGACCTAAGAGTATGGTCTCTCTTCTACAACCGACCCCCAAATCTCCTAGTGTCTCAGAGGCCCAATCATTTGAGTTGTCCAAACATGACATCAGTGTGGCTGAGAAGAAACCTTCAAAAACAGCTTCACAAAGTATTCAGTCATCTGTCATAGTCAAAGAGTCCACTTCCCCATTGATTGAGATCAACCAAACAAAAGAATCAACAGACGTGCATTCAGAGGAGAACTTTAAACTACAACATGAACCTACTATTCTGCACAGTATCCAAACAGGTCAAAATGAGCAAGAAACAAACCTTGCCAAAGAGTTGACATTTAGCCCAGAAAAGTCTAAAATTGAGCAGGGGTAAGTCTAGCATGACATAGCCTAACGATTTAGATTTTCTATTTGCATGCACCTTAACTCAGCAGTTCTCTTATAGGTGTGCAATCTTTTAGTTCTGATTTGATTACAGCATGCTTGCTCATTTTAACTCAATCAAATTTTTACACTATTGTGGCTGAATTCTGGTGTCCCTTTTTCTCAGAGCAAAAATCATTGCTGCTTTCCTTCCCTTTTGTTCAAGGACACCTAGTTTCCCTTGGTCACCCTGCACATCAACATATGACACAGATCAAGGTCAAAGTGGAGTTTTGCCAAACAATGAATCAACTAGGATGAGAGAGGAGATTAATAATCTTCCCTCTAATGTCCAGAAATCAAATCAAGACCATGAAGCTGTGAAAGATATTGTAGATATATCAGGATGTTCTGATATTGCACACAGTCCACAATTTGCACAAGTCCATAAGGCAAAAATGAAAGCCCATCATAGTGAGTCAAATGCGATTGACCTTTTTCTGTCTGATGCAAAGGAATCACATGTTTCTGGATTTCCATCTGGCGAGGATATTAAAATGGAGGAGGATGTACAGGAGCCTAAAAATAAAATTCTATTACAGGATGAGAGCAAAAATATAACTAATACAGTGGCCTGTGAAGATACAGAATATCAAGGCAGACACAGCTGCATGCATGAGTCTCAGTTAAGTGAAAATATTATTTCTGACACCCCTTTACCTCAGAGGTCAAAGGATGATCATTACAAAATATACAGAGAGCCATGCATTGTCAGTATTCTTCCATCCTGCCCAAGAGCTGCATCTACACCTGGCTTGCCATCCTTGTACTTGCCAGAAAAAGTGAGCAAATGGCTATCATCTGAAGGTTCAATAAGATTAATGCCATGTGAGAAGGAACCAGCTAAGTATATTCACAATTTAGGAATACAGTATAATGATATAAAAGAACCCAATGAAATGATTTCACTGAAACCAACTTGTCCACAATCTGTCAGTATTCCAGGATTTCCATCTATGCCTGCTGATACTGAGTACATACCAAAAAGTGTTAATTTCCATTCAACCTATCCTACAGCCTCAAGAATTTCTGGCATACCTTCAAGACGTCTAGTCATAGTCTCAGAACCTGAAAGCTGGCCCAAGAACAGTTTGATTTTATGGAAAAGAGAAAAGAAGAAAAGTAAAGTGAAGATCCTATACTCATTCATAGAGAGCCCAGGTATGTCTAGGGCAATGATTCCCATAAGACCATCTTGCCCAGCAGCATCTAAGGTTCCTGGATTTCCATCTGCTCCAAGGTCTATACCACAAGGACATCCAAGTATCATAAACATGCTACCGTCTTGTGCAAAATTTTCCAGTATTACAGGTTTCCCTTCAGTGTTTCTCAGTATTGAGCAAGATCTCTCACTCTACTTATTTGACAACATACCATTATTTGTAAGGCAAAATAAGAAGGATCAAAGAAGTGTTATTCATGACTTTGGAAAGCCGTATGATGATATTAGACAACTCAGAAATATGTTGTCACTGACCATAACATGTCCAGCAAGTGCAGCTCCTGGCTTTCCATCTGCACCAATCCATATTGAAAAAGTCCCGAATGTGGTCAGTCTACTTCCAACCTGTCCCACAACTTCAAAGATTTTTGGCATACCTTCAAAGTTGCTAGTCACTGACCCAGATGTTAAATATAAACATTTGGACAGTGTAGTACTGTGGCAAAGACAACTGATAAAAAAAGATTGGGACATTCTTTTTATGTCTACATGTAATGTAGAAACAGCTAAATCAATGAGTCTTATAAGGTCAACTTGTTCAACACAATCCAGGATTCCAGGATTCCCGTCTGCCCCAAAGCATAGATCTCAGAAAGACCTAAATATTGTAAAGATGATGCCATGTTGCCCAAACAGTTCAAAGAATCTAGGCTTCCCATCCATAACAGTTATAAGCACAGATACTCATCAAGATACTCCACAATGGATATTAAACAGTGAACATTTAATTCAAATGCCAAAAAAGAGAATGTCAGACATGCATATTATTTTAAGTCAAATTTTGGACACATTTAAAGAAAACATTGATTTTACTAAGACTATGGTGTCCTTGGTACCATCATGCCCCAAAAAAGCACAATCTCCTGGCTTTCCATCCCTATCAACACAGGCTCATGAGTGCTTTCAACTTCTAACTACTTGTCCTAAAGCTTCTTGTGTCCCCGGAATTCCATCTGTGCTCAACATTGTGTCTGTTTCCAATAAATGGCTAGTGGACACCACCAAGCCGTTATGGATCAAAAGAGTTAGGAATCAACCATACTGTTCCAACCTTTCATATCCTCCTCAATATGAACATACAGATGTCAAAGACATGTTTTGTATACAAAACATAGTTTTATTGAAACCGTCTTGCCCAAGAAAAGCAACCATTCCCGGCCTCCCATTTGCACCGCCAACAAGTTCAGAGAAGCATTTCATGTTAACTCGAATGTCACCCTGTGAAATAGTTGAAACATGTGACTCGTTGAGGATAGAGTCATCTCTCAGCTCAAGCTTTTCCATGACACGTGATCCGATTACAGTTCTAACAGAGGAAAACAACCCGTCAAATGAGTGTAATATTGTTAAGCAACATTTAACAAATAGACCAGCTTTAAAGGAAGTGACTCATGTCGGTGCAAATAAGTTCAGGCCTATTTCGCTTGAAAAGACCAAGGAGGACATAGGATTTTGGCCAAGAAGTGATGATAGAGAAAAGGGAATTTTGGAGAATCGGTAAGTTTGGGAAAATTTAATTTCTCACCCTTTAGTCAGTGTGCAGTGCATAGATTAATTTTCATAAACCCTGTGTTTAGCAAAATAGACTGCAGAATGTGGCACTCCCTACCTCCAGACGTGCCATTATTACTGACCGCTGGAGAGAGGTAAGCTACAATGGTAGCCTTTGTGCATTTACTGTGTAACAGTGCTATACGCCCAAAACATGGTATTGGTGCTAAAAAGTGTCTCACCTACTATAGGAGCTAGGCTCATATAACACCATTTTTCAAAATACTTTTTTTTTTTTTCAAAATTCAAAAAAATGCTTCTTGTCTTTTGATACATGCTTTGTTTTTGTAAATATGCATACACATTTATATTTTTATCAGACAAAAAGAAACACAATTGTTAAATACAATTTTATGCCCATTTATTTAGTGTCTATAACTTTCAAATTTAAATCTTTCAGTGATCTTAAATATCATTCAGACAAAACTTGGCTAATTTAGATTTCAAATGAAAAGACATAAACCTAAAAAAAGTGTATTATTCTAAAATTCAAAATTGCTAAGATATTGCGACAATAATTTGACATGGTTACGGACAGATTTTTTGCTTTTTAAGGTTTTACCAAAAAACATCTGTCATGCAAAGCAGTGAGGCCATATGCTTCCAGAAGTTTACACCAATTATTTGAAGCTAGTATAACATTGGAAAATGTCTATTTTTGGGGCACATAAAAATAATTTCTCCAAAACAGCTGAAGTTAGCAACTTGAAATTTTTAGGGAAGCAAGATTGGTCACTTCCATGTTGCAAAAACTTCAGAAATGGCTTTTTTGGCACACATGTGTTCTGTATTATATGTATAACATAAAAAATTACATCAGCATCAGTACTGTATTTTGGCTTATACTGAATGGTTTGTGATAACTGCTTCATTTCATTTTCTATTTCACTAATCCAAATACAAATAAAAGGTATATGACATTTTGTTTTGACACAATACATGAAACTCCCCCAAGTGTGAGTAAAAATACAAAAAAAAAATTATTTCTCTAGTGCAGCTTTGTCCTTTAGCTTGTTTTGCGCCTTGTGGCTCATTTCATCAGCTTAAAACTAGAGAAAAAGTTAAAAGTTTGGGCACAAGTTTGGACCTATTTTCTTCATTCTAGAACAGTACTAGATTATTTTTTTAAACTATGAAATAACACATATGACATTAAGCCATTAAGTAGCAACAAAAACAAGTCAGTTGTTATTTTAAGACATAAAGAGAAGTTTTTCTGCAATAGTTTTAAGAAGAACAGTATTGTCAAGGTGCATGTATTGTCATGTGCATCTGTATTTTTGTAATTTTTTGTGTATGTTTTGATTATGGGGTTTGCTCAGTTTAATTTTTTTTAACTGATTGTGCTATAGTACATACTGTAGGATATAATTAATTTATGACTTGTCTGTGAATAACTTCAAGAAAAGGAAATATATCCTTGGAATGCAGACCCTTACAACAGTGTTTTACTTTCTTCAGAATTGACTGCACAAATGCCAAAATAGAGTTCCAGCATACAGATGATGAAAAACACAGAGAACACTCTGCTGGTGATGAGTACTCATTTGAGGACCAGACAAAAACCCCAGTACATCCATATCCAGAATCCGGATATAAAGATGAAAAAGAGATGGTGGAAAACATATTTAACCTGGAGCCTTCCATGTGTAACTCTCAGTCCAAATTACAGCAGGCCCAGTGCGTACCCAACATGGCGGATCTTTTTCCATCATGTTCAAAAATTTATAAAGTTCCTGGATTCCCATCTACAGCTATGACTAATACCTATGAGACAGAGGGAACAGATTGGCCTAGAGATGTAAATACATTGTGGAGAAAGAAAATGGGACCAAAAACAATAGCACTCCTTCAGTATATGGCAATATTTGAATATGATGCAAAAATGTTTGCAAATATGGTATCTCTGACCTATTCATGTCCCAGTGAAACAAGTATAATTGGTTTTCCTTCTGCCTTTAGGGGGAAAATATTAGAAAAATCATCTCTAAGTACATCTTGCCCCAAAATATCCAGAGTAGCTGGTATACCATCACGCTCTCTAATTCAAGAGGACATGTTTCATGTGGAGTGGCTAAATAAGAAAGAATGTTTGTGGGAGAAGGAGTCAAAGGAAGAACTGGCCTTCATCGTGAATAAACCAGTTCAATATACTGAGATTTCAAGTATGATGGTGGATATTGTTCCAACTTGCTCTGAGATACCACTTGTTCCTGGTTTTCCAGCTGCACCAGGTTTCAAAGAAAGATGGAAGAGTGGAACCATAGAAGCATTTTCTTCAACTTGCTCAACAGTATCTACAGTATCTAAAGTATCTGCAAGACTTTTTCCGACATGTCCAATGATGTCAAGAATTCCTGGATGTCCATCTAAACAAGAATCTAACAATTTGCAATGGGGCAGTTATCAGACTCTAATTTCAAGCAAACAATTCAAAGAAAAAGCAGTTAACTCTATAGAAACAGGTAAAGATGCAGGGAATATAAATGAAAATATGACTTTATTGCCAACCTGCCCTCTTGCAACAAGAATTCCAGGTTTTCCATCTGCACGGCAATGTAAAGGGCAGAAGCCAAACATGCAAAAAATTCGCCCCTCTTGCCCAATGCTCTCCCATATAGCTGGATGTCAGAGCATACAAATCTGCAGATCGTCAAATTGGCCAACCAATCAAATTATTCTGATGGGCAGGCAAACTAAGGATCTTGAAATCATTATAATCACGGTAAAAGATAACAAAACAGAACTTAAAAACAATGTTGCTTTGTTACCAACTTGTCCTTACAAAACCTGCATTTCAGGTTTTCCATCTGTACCAGAACCAAAAATGCAAAATATTCTTCCCTCCTGCCCCAAAAGGTCTAACATTGTTGGATTTCCTTCTAAAGACCTTATTAAAGAAGGAACAACGCATTCAGACTGGTTAGGTGACATTCTAAATGCAGTTCAGTTATGCTGTCGTGCACCAAAACTTTTTATTAAGGACAAATCAGACGGGACTAGAGACTCAGTTAAAAGAATGTTTGCCTTAGCTCCGACATGTTCAACACTGCCAATAATACCAGGATTTCCATTTGCACCAAAATCTAAAATTTGTTTTAATATGGTAAATCTAACGCCATGTATTCCAAACACTTCAAGAGTTGTTGGGCTCCAATCAAGACAGATGTCACACACACATGTATGGCTTTTTGAGAAAATGTATTCTTGGGAAAACATATTAAAAATAAGATCAGATATTCGTGATCAATGCTTCTTTGACCCTCAGTGTGAACAGTTAAACCATTACAGTATAAAGAAAATGATTGCTTTGGTGCCAGCCTGCCCAAGACAAGCTCAAACCCCTGGTTTTCCATCTTTACCTTACATCAAATTGGATAAAGTCTATTTACGAAAAGAGCCAGACATGAGAAGTATATTGAATTCTTGCCCAGGGTTTACTCTGGTTCCAGGCTTTCCTTCAGTAAATTCAGTTATCTCAGCATCATGTAAAGCACAGGAGAAGCCAATGTGGGTTAAATCTATAAAAGAGAAATCAGTTTCAATTTTAAGGACAACCAAAGATTATGAGGAAGATGTAAAAGTTGTACTGCTTGTACCAACATGCCCAGATAAGGCTAGAGTCCCTGGATTTCCATCTGTAAGAAGCTTTACATATGCAATGACTGCTCTCCTACCAACTTGTTCATATGCATCAAGTATACCTGGAATGTCATTAAGGAAAGACATAACTCAAGATCTTACTCAAATAGACAGAGTGATTCCTGCTCTACCTTTTTTTGTGGAAAAGCCTTTGAAGAAAAAGAGACATTTGATTCCTAACGATCTTCCCACAGTTGAGGATACAACTGTTATGTCTACTTTGGTGTACTGTTGCCCAAGGAAAACAAGGATTCCTGGATTCCCATCAAGGCCTACTACACCTTCCAGGCAAACCGGCATATCTATAACAAATGCCAATCAAACCGAGATCCAAATGGAGTCTGAAACGTCCCTGTATGTTACCCCTCATAAGATAGACAAATGGGATGTAACAGTGGATGACAATCAGTGTGGTAAGACATACTTTTTAGGGTGTGTTTTACTTAATATATCTCATGACAGTATCATGCAACAATAATGTCCTGTCTTTTTAAAGAGAAATCACCAGAAATAAAAAAGACCAAAGAAATTTATGAAGGGTGAGTTAATTGCTTGCCTGTGGCATGGGGTGGATTCTTCTCGTCATTACAAACAATACACATGTTTTTCTGTTAAATGTGTGCATGTTTTATGTGTGCCATTTGTGCTTACTTTTATGTTTAAATTTATTGGTCAATAACAGAATACTCTTTTATTAAAGAACGTTATGTATTGGGAAATGTAAAATACATGATTTGAGTAGAACAGTATTTGAAATTTGAACTGCATGAGCGTAGATTATTTGGCATGAACACCGTATTGGATTTTATCCTGCAATCTTCGTAAGACATCCAATTATTAGCAGAAGTCCACCGCAAGACAAGCAATCCCGGGAAGAACATACTGTAGAGCAGCCCTTTCCGAGTAAAACCTGTGACAGTACAGACAACTCAGAGAATGATGTAACATCTGGATGGGAGGTACTAGAGGCAGAGGATCCTTTTACAGAAAAAGAAGGATCGTTAGGCCTTGTTGAATCCATAGTTGGTGTTTTTCATAAAGGGTAAGCAAGAAACTAACATGGAAGATGCTTTGAAGCTACATGTTTTATTTTTTTCGTTTTTTCATATTTTTGTTTTTTTGTAATTATTGTACCTGTTTGATAGGTTTGTCCCTTTCATGAAGGTGTCTGTGAGATTTTTTTCATCTTAATGGAACAAAAATGTTTCTCTAAAATTGTTTACTTTATGACAAACTACTTCTGCAGATAAAATATTATCTTACCAAGGAGCAACATACAAATTGCAGGTTGTACAGTATGTAACATCCACATAGTAGAGCTCATTGTGCACAGGAACTGTGATTCTCCTTAAAAAAAAATTAACAAAAAAGATTTTGAGCCCACAGTTGTACTGTAAGGGTTATAAGAAATTCTAGTATTAAAAGTTCACAATTGAGATTGAATGACTGATTTGTAAATGTTGTAAAACACATTGTTGTAAGCATGATTGAAAAGGATTTTAGAAGAATTTAAGTTATATTTTTGCTATTTCTTTGAATTCCACTCAAGTTATGCATTGTGCTTAGATTTGAGACAGTGGCTGCGATGTTGCAGCCCTCTGGTTTTGGAGCAGATGTGGATGGCCCGTTGACCTCTGATGACCCCTGTTGTTCGCAAGATCCTGAGAATAACATTAGCGTGAAACCCAAACAACCTCGGTGTGAACCTGCCGAGGGGGCAATTCTACAAAAAGTTTTACATGTTTCATCAACTGAACCGCAGGAGTTTAAATTCCCTGTACTTTTTGCACCACACATGCGGCGCATGGCTGACAGTCGATCTGAGACATCATTGTGCTCTAAAGATGTCGAAAGCTGGTTTGCTGGGAGCGGAGAACATAGCCAGATGAAGAAGTGGCCTCCACTAACAGAGGCAGACCTACATGATATTACCAAAGAACACGAAGAGAATGTCCCATATGAGTTACTTCAGATTAGTGAAAAAAAGAAAATTTTCGATTTTGATGAGAATACTGAAGAAGAGTTTTTAGATAAGCCATTCACAATAGTGAAGGGGTGAGTGTGTGTTGAAGTGTTTTCTGAGTGACAGCATGACATAAGCCAGATTACATGCACTTTGCTATTCATACTTTTGTGCATCAAAGCATTTCCTGAAGTCTTGTGTGTTTGTTTCTTGAGGTTGTTATAGTTGAATTAGTCGATCTATAACATGTGCATGTTTAAAAATTTAAAAAAGCTTGATGTTGTTAATTGCTGGCTGAGGAGTTGTTTTGGAAACTGCTTGCCAATAGATATGGGCTTTGTTTAATTCGTGAATGAATTCGTTGCTTGTTTTCAGGACATTGTTAATGGGAATGCTCTCAAAATAATGAGAATGATTAGATGTTAATTAGTAAAAAAAAAGTAAAGTCAAACAATGATTTGTGTTGTCATTTTCAAGGACACAGAATCATAGTGCTCAAGAGATCACGGACTTTATTCAGCCCACAAGCAGCAAGCCTCATAAAGAAGAGATAATGGCATCCTCTCTAACATCCACACAAAAAGTTAGAAATGAAGAGACCTCTAGTCAACGACCAGCATTGCAGGATTCAAGTAGCCAAGGAGCCAAGCTCCAAGAATCTTCTTTGACAGCAGTTATGAAAGATGTAGAGCCAATGTCTCCTTGCCTCAGTGCATCAATTGCTTCACCTTGCGGTAGCAAGATAAACAGCAATCTGACTGAGGAATCCACACATACTGAGAAACGTGTATCTGTTGTAAACCAGACTGAGTGTCTATCAGATTTATCCCAAAGCTTGCAAGATGCAATGTCTGAATCTAATATTGAGGATAAGAAGCTGGACAAATTTTCTGGTATGCCCATATCCTTGGAAACTGCCCTGACATCTACAAATGAAGATTCTTCTACTAAAACTATGGTGCAGAGTCCCACTGTTCTACCTGTCCCATTGCCTCGGGTAAAGAAACGCCTTAGTGCTTCTTTACCAGACGATTACAGAGTGGAAAGTGGTATGAATGAAATCAGCACCACAGACATTAATGAGATGTCAGGTATAGCCAAAGTGTCTGGCATTTCTAAAGATGATGATGTTGCAAAAAATAAAACTGAAATGCAGAAAACTAATCAAGTGTCTGACTCTGAAAGTGATATACAGTCAACTACTGATCCACACCCTGTCAAAGAGAAAAAAGCTGAAAGAGGGCTGGAGCAAATTGCATCTGAAGTCAAATTGAAGTCAGATGATCAAGTCAACCTCACAGAATCTCTTCTGCCAATCCCTTACCTAAGGAAGCGGTTCAGTGCTTCTCCTAATGATGACATTCCAACTGTGCCATCCGCTTCTCCAGTTGTCCCTGATCAAGGACAGAAACAGACATGTCTACTGGTACCAGCTCCTCGTTCAAAGAAGCGCCTAAGTGCAACTTTTCCAGATGAAAATTCTTCCGAAGCGAGTCAAGTTGTCTCCTTCATTGATGAAACTAAAAGCAACCCACCTCTCAGGTCTGGAAATGAGCCCTCATTAAAGGTTTCAGAAAAGACAGCCAGAGCACTTGAACTAGAGAATAACAAGCCTGGTAGTACCATATTTTCAGCCTGTCCAGAGCTTTCTTTGAATAATCTTGAAGGCAGCAGAAAGCCAGTGGAAAAGACTGTCAGGGAGAAAGATAGTGATTCTGCTAAAGCCTTAACTATAAGTGAGACTACAAGATGTGATGTTCCACAAAGTACAGTACGGGTAAAATCCAAAGACAAGAAGAGACAGTCAGTGAGAAAAATCAGGATGTAGAAACAACTGTAATGGATACTAAGCAGGAAAAAGGTTATTTTGTTTTTTCTGTCTTTAGATGAAAAATTTCTACAGTTCATTAGCTTTAAAGAGGTATGTTGTGAAGGACAGAGTATTGCAGACATGTTTGTGGTAAATTATATGAAAAAAAAATACGTTGGTCTACTGTATTTTTCTGTGTTTTTACCCAAGCACTTGTAATCCGGACCTTAAACAGTTACACTAAAACACTAAAACATATGTGACCTGAATGTAAGAAATATCCAATTTTGCATTTTAGTTTCATAGGATTTGTTTATCACTTTTTCCTAGACAAGCCACAGAAGATTCTTCAAGCTTGCCAGTGCCAAGGCCTCGTGTGAAGAAACGTCTAAGTGCCTCATTTCCAGATGATACCTCTGTCTCCACTGATGAAATCTTTGTGGAGACAGATTCGAGTAAGAAGATCAATGAACAAGATCTAACCAAAAGGAAAACAAAGACTGATGCCACAGTCCATCCAGGAAGTTCTTCAGCAAACTCTGGTGCAAGCAGCGAAGCAGAGGTATACAAATAGTATTGTAGTAGTAATTTATTTTGTTACAAGTTTATTGTCATATGCACAGTAAAGAGTAATGTTTTCCCCCAAACAATGAAATTCTTCCCTTGCTGTCCATAATGAATGCCACAAAAAAGAAATATAGGTATAGAATAGATGATACAATAAAAACAGTTTTAAAATAGAATTGTACTCCAAGTAGATTTTGGTCTGTTTTTAATATGCTTTTACACTGTGTTTTCTTTCATTTCAGACAACAAGCCTTGTCGATTCCAGTCAGTCTCTTCTAGAATGGTGCCAAGGAGTAACACAAGGTCACAAAGGCGTGAAGATCACAAACTTCAGCACTTCCTGGCGAAATGGTCTTGCATTCTGTGCCATCCTGCATAATTTTCATCCTGAAAAAGTGTACGCACTTTGACATTTCATGAATTATGTGTGTAAAACGACTAATGTGTGATTATTTACATGATTTCAGAAATGTTTAAATTATCTTTCCGTCTTTCTAGGAATTTTGAAATGTTGGATCCTTATGACATTAAGCAGAACAACAAAAAGGTTATAATGTCATTATCTTTCTGTTCATTTTACCATTTTTGTCATCATTTTTACAGTTTTGTGTGGTGTTCCCAGGTGAAAATTAGTACTTTTATAGTAGTGATCTTCACCTGAGCACAATGCCTTAAAGCATCTTCAATATTTTTAAATTTAATCTAATCTAATCTAGAAATTCTAATCTTAGAAATCAGAATTTCAGAAAGATGTTACCCTGTCACATTAAATCAGGTATTAAGGCGCATTTTATGTGATTTGCGTTATACATATTTTCTGATTCCTGGTTCAATAAGCTCCATTTTGATAGCATGGCTTGGTTAAAATAAGGGAACTCTCAGCCTCATGTTGACATCAGGATTTCCATGCTAGCCCTAAAAATAACTTGTATAGTGAAAAAAATTCTTTAGAACAATGTAACAATGATTGAAACTTTCTCATTTGTTTTGAAATATCAGGAAGTTTTATACATTTCACCTATTGCATTGTTTTGGCCATAGCGCAAAACTGACTTATGCGACTTAATACCTGACTAGATATGACGGGTCACATTGTATAGTACTGCACTTTAATATGCCTTAAATTAGCAGAAGAATTTTATCCAAGCTTGGTGTGATCAAGGAAACATTTTGTTAATGCATATACTCGTGCATTATTAACTTACTCATGGAATTTTTAATCTGCTGGAGTAAGATGAAACATATAGAACCGTTATTTTGACGTGGTGTCAATAATTGGTACATTTTGTCTTTCATTCATTTAACATTTGAACAAAATAAATTGTAGCTTTTAAGCATTTTTGGTCAATGTGTTAACCACTAGCACTGTGACAGATGCTGTGAAGATGCTGAGTTTATCCAGTGAGAAACCTAACTGAGTATTATCCATTTTTAAAATTAGATGTTTCCCTTGCCATTTAAATGTTTTAGGGGTACATTTGATGCATATCATAGATTGAGATCTAACTATTGACAGCATTTATTTCTATTTGATCACCACTGCATGAATATCTCACAGGCATTTGATGGCTTTGCTGAACTGGGCATCTCCAAGCTGATCGAGCCTTCTGACATGGTGCTGCAGGCCGTGCCTGACCGGCTCATTGTTATGACTTACCTCAGTCAAATACGAACACACTTTACTGGCCAGCAGCTCAGTGTGTTGCAGATTGAACAGAACAGCAGTGAGTCAAGCTATGCTGTGGGAGAGAAAATCCAGAACACAGATCCTGATGCTGCTGCCCGCTATTATGCTGAGAGATTCCAGACCAGCCACCTTGCTCAGGAGACAGATGCGAATGCTGATGACAAAGGGACTAAAGAGAATCCAAATAGTAACGGTAGCTTAGTACCGCCGCCTCGAACCAAACGGACTCAAGGTGCAAGTCAGGCAGGAGCATCAGGAGGGGCTCAGGCTCCGGTTGTTCCCTTAAGGACTCACAGTTCATCCACCAAAGGTTTTTCTCATGTCAGGGATGCAGATTTGGTAAAGAAGCGGCGATCACAGCTGAGAGGGGAGTCTTTTGAAGAGAATGAGATGTCAGAAAAATCAACTGCAGCAGAGGTAATTTAGATACAGTACAATTGAGTTAATTTGACTAAAGTATCTAAATTCATAATGTTGGACATGCAAATACGTGTTTACTCCTAATGTTAGAAATCAGAATTTCAGAAAGATGAAGTGTGTCATAGCATCAGGTTGAATCTGGTCAGTTCTCACTATATTATATTTGATATTATGGCCAAGTCATGTCACATCGTACAGTATTATACAGTATGCCTATTTTATTACCACAGCTGAGTTAACGCTAAGTTTAATCCATGAATCTGTTTAGATTCTGGATCATATGACAAAGTAAATTTTTTCTCTTAATTATATGGAATAAAGAGATAAAAGGGAGTCTCATGATGGAATTACTTGTTTATATTAATTTATAGTACAGTACATTATATTAATCTTTAAAAAGGCTTTATATATATATATAACCATATTTGGCTATCCTTTGGTAAATAAGTCAAACAGTTGAAACTTATGTTCATTTTATAAACACGCATGGACTGATTAAGGTGCTAAACCCTGTTTATGTAATTGGAAACGAGTGTTTGTTAACAACTGTAAAATTAATTCACAGAATGTCACTACCAGGCTATGTTTCACTTACCAAATAGCTTGTTTATTGCTTTAACACAGATTGGACCAAGCCATGCTAAGAGTGGAGCAGCCAAGGCATCCCCAGGTCCATGTAAGCACATTCATTGAATTTAAATCACAGTTCATTATGTTCAGATTACAAGCAGTGCCTTGTAATAATGAGGCAAACTAAACCCACCATTTATCTCGAGGCTTTTTAGCTTAGACTTGTACACATAATATTTACACGGGGTCTTATTAGGGAACTAGATGTGTCCGCAACTTACTGTAGTTCACATGTAATTTAATTGCACACTCATAAGCGCGGTTTAAATGTAGAATGCCATCTGTTGAATTTTGGAATGAACTAAAACTTTTACGTGTTACCATGAAGTGTGCATAATGATGGTGTGAGATTGCGTTTATTAAGTAGATTTCGATTGCACACTCATGAGCACATATTTAAAAAATGTACAGCACCACCTGTTAAATTTTGAGATGAACTAATGATTTTTTCCCATTTATACAAATATGGCCACCAAGGACTATACAATGGACAGCACATAAATACTCTGAGCTTTCATTTAAAAAAAGAAAACGAAAAATGAGCTATATATTCATTAGTTGCTGTAATTTTGACTGTTTTAATGTGTTTATTTTTTTGGTGCGTCTGTGTAGTGGAGAGTGGTGAACAAGGAAAAGCAGAAGATGCCCAGGTAAGTTTGTTCACCTCTGTGATGAAGATATTGTACTTTTCTTTCCATCCCAACTGAGCATAGGAAATTATTGCCTACTCTTGGTATTCTTGTAAACTAAAATCAATCAATCAATCAATCTATCTATCTATCTATCTATCTATCTATCTATCTATCTATGTACTGTAAATAAATATAATGTGTAATATAATTCAGACTTGTATGACTAAAAAAAAAAAGTTAAAATATAAATGGCAATTTATATTTGAAGTAACATTCACATTAACTAACAAAATCGTTTTGTACGTATAGTCGTACATTTGTTATGTCTATGTTGAAAGGAAATATGTGTTTGTGTGTAGGATGTCAGTCAGTATGTTTTGAGTGAGATGCAGGCCTTGGAAGCAGAGCAGAAGCAGATAGATCAAAGGGCTGCCTTTGTGGAGAGGACACTAAGAAGACTTATGGAGTCTGGTAAGCCAGTTTTTATTATTTACTACCTAGACGTATTATCTTGATCTAGTATTATAGTCTTTAGAGAAGCACTAGATACACATTGGTCACACATTTCACGTGCCAACTTTCCAAAACTGATCATATATAGGTGCATCTCAATAAATTAGAATATCAATGAAAAGTTGATTTATTTCAGTAATTCAATTCAAAGAGTGAAATGACCTAAAACCCAAAATATAGTATCTCAAAAAATTTGAATATTACTTATGAGCAATTAAAAAAAGATTTTTATCAAAGAAATGTTGCACTACTGAAAAGTATGAACATATTTGCCTCCGAGTGGCGCAGTGGTAAAGCGCTCGCCCTATCATCCGGAGATCGCTGGTTCGAACCCCGGGTGATGCTGTTTTCCTCTCACAGCCGGAGGCACAGAGAGAGCTGATTGGCCGA
>JAOVVB010000043.1:15114777-15134083 GCA_028570985.1 Heterobranchus longifilis
TATATAGTTTTATAAATTTATACATTTATAAATTATATAAATCCACACACACACACACACACACACACACACACACACACACACATATATATATATACAGTATATATATAGGCCAGAACACACACAAAGCAGCACATTATGTAAAAGAGCAATTTTCAGAATTTTTCTTTTTTTTTTTAAAAAAAGCTTCTGGGTTTTGCATGCATAAAAAAGTAAAACTAAGCAGGTAATTTCTGCATAAAACTACACAAAAAAAGTTTGTTACACCAATTATTGGCTTTCTTTCATTTCATTTTTATAGCATTTTGTATGTATAAGCTTTTTAAAGACATCTTTGCTCTACAGCAGTTATTTGCATGTGCCCAAGACTTTTGTTCATATTTTAACAATAACACCTTAAATCAACATATTGCAGAGGACATTTTGAGCTCTTCTTCCGAGACAAGTCTGGAGTGGATATCTGACCCTCCCAAAGCTGTACGTTCCTCATTTCAATACTTGTACTGAATCTTACTGTCATTCATTAAGCATTTTATTTATTTACATTACAATACATTTATTTTTAAATTGTTAATTTTATATGTGGCTAATCATTCATTTCAGTGGGAAGAAATCCGGCTAAAGCTGGGACTGGCTTCGGCCCATCCTGTCTACCAAGGCTGTAATTCAAAATATGAAAACCAACCAAAAACATTGTGGACTAAATGGATTGCGAAGAAAGACGCCAGCAAGCTTCGGCTGGACCTGCTTTTTGCTCAAAATGACCAATCACCTGTCACTATTCTGTTACTGGAATCTGATGAACCAGTGAAACGTCCTTTCAATGGAAGAGAGCAACAACAGGTTGTTGCTCCACAGACATTTACTCAGCCTAATAAACCTCAGGATTTGGAGACACACCTACATCATGCACAGGGTCTAGATTTGGGAAAAGTCACAAGAAATGGATTTCATTTAGGGTTCTCCTACAATGGATCATGCATGTTTATTTCCTCTGTGCGGGTCTTCTACCTGAAATGTCCAGAGCTTACAGTTAACCAGACTATTTTTGGAGAGGCATCAGCAGGGTCAAGCTGGATCAGTGGCCGCTGTGTGGATGGAGCTGAAGCAATGTCGACTCCACAGATTGAGTGCGAGTTGAATGGACAGTGGGGTGTAATGAAAGGATTGTGCATCTGTGGAGCTGGTTATCAAACAGAAGGGAACATGTGTAAAGGTCAGAGGATGCTTTTTATTTTTATTTCTTGAATAGTTACACCCATGAAAGCATTACATGTGATAATGAGACCAAAATCAGATAAATTATTTTTATTTCAGCTTTATTTATTTATTTATTGCATCACACTACTGAATCTGGTGTGCTAGTTTTCACAGTTGCTCAACAGCATAATAGGTTCTGGTAAATGTTAGTAAGCCTTTAACAGTAAATCATATTTCTTCTGTCAAGACTATTCCAAGAAGAATCCAATTGTGTCATCTTTGGATTCAGTCATATTCCACAGCATTATAAATGACAAATGATCTCACTAATCCTGGTTATAGTTAAATCTTTACAGTAACTAGTGCATTCAGAATGACAACCTGTCATCCACAATCTGTTAGTCAGAGAATTATCTTTTTTTTTTTAATTATTCTTGAAAATCAGATTCACAGTAACCTTGCACAACCCTTATTTGTTCCTCTATTTCATTCTTACATGACCTCATGTGCTCACTCTCTCCAAAGGAAATGTCCTAGCTGTTTGGTACACATGAGCAATGCAATCCCATTATGATGAATATGAAGTGTATATATAATTAATAGAAGAAAGAGGTAACATGGTCTTATGTGGTGCCAGTACTAGTGGCATGGGGATAATAAATAGCAAGTTGATCTACTAGATGAGTTTTGGAGGAGTCCACCCTGTGCAAAGCAACGCACTGCAATCAAATAAATTTGATGTTGAAGACCCTGAAAACCAAAGCACTTTTACGACAATTCCACAATAGACTGAGAACCTATTATGAGCTCCAAAAGGGTCCACGTAACCAGTTCTGCCATACACTCATTTCTGTTATATTTTGTTAAACAGGTGTTCTCTTCCGGAGAAGGCTGAGAAAACTTGAGCTGCAAGATTTGCATTAGTGAGTCGACAATTTGATAAAAGAACTCATTGCTAAGAAACTGTTATCTAGGGAGAATGCATGTACTTAGCTACTTACGTAGTTTGTTTATAAGAGACAGATATCATCATGATTCCTCGCAGGAATGGGAAAGGAGGATGTTTTTCATTCTAGTAATGCTCCAAAACATGTTATCAACCAAAGTGTTGATGATTCCTCGCAGGAAGGGGAAAGGAGAATGTTTTTCATTCTAGTAATGCTCCAAAACATGTTATCAACCAAAGGGTTTTTTCTTTTAATATTTGTGGTATGCGATGCTATAGAGCTACTATTGGTGAAGGTGTAATAACATAACAGAAACACATAGAAACCCAACTGGGTGTCCATCTACTGTAGGTCAGAAATCTAGAAGTTTTCTGACGTTTGATGATTTCCCTTTAAAACACACCAACTGTACAAACCCTAGAATATTTAACAGTGAGGTGAAAATGATTAACACTGTCTTGTTATTGGTGTTCAGTATGAATGGCAATGAATGGCAATTAATAAAACACTTTTCATCTCATTTATTTTGTACACAGCTTGTGGTATGGGGAGCTACAAGCCTGCCAGTGATGGTGGAGAATGCCAGCTTTGCCCGTTCAATAGCAGAACATCCTCGGAAGGGGCTTCACAGTGTGATTGTGACGAGGGATATGCCCGACTGGAGAATGACCCACCGCAACTAGGCTGTACAAGTGTGTAACATATCTTTAACTTCTTCATTTATGTCACAGCAGTAATACATATATATATTCGTTCTACTACATCCGTACATTTCTATTCATAGGAATGTATAGGCATATAAATTTGATGTAACTATTATTGTGGAAATTTTAAATCATTTTTAAAATGGCTAACAAGAAAAACAAATACTCAGTATGTCACATAGGTATATATAGTGTCATCTCTACCCAGGGTGAACTTTGGTTCTTCATGTACATGTGACTTAGAGACAAGATTCAGCGAATGATTCATGACTGCTGTTTACTTCACCATAAGCAAAGATAAAAGATAATGCAATGGTTTTAACCCTCCAATTTTATCCGGGCTTGGGACCGGCACTGCATCCAGTGGCTGGGACTTGAACCCGGGCATGAAACCTACCACTGAGCCAGAAATTGCATACACAAAAAGTTTAGTTATCATAATCAGGTGTAGAATAATAATTAACCAAATGGTTAATCACCAAAAGGAGGTTTCCACTCTTCCGCTCTGTCTCTTGTTCAGTGACATCATTCACAGGCAACAGTGGAGTGTATCCTCAAGGCACATGGTTAGATATCATCCATGTCAACTTTGCCTGTATACAATTGAACTGGCAGGGGCCAAAAAAGGTAGATAAGCACAAAGATTACCAACACAGGTAAATCCTCAACCATGTATTATACCATGTATTATACCATGTTCATGCATCCTTAATTGTTTTGCAATTTCATTCATCTTCTCTAACACCTTAGAGATTGACCTATGGTCATCATCATTTGTTTAAATGAAAGTGTGACATTGATCTCCTACTATAATACACAAATGAATTCAAAATTGATTACAAAGGCTAGCATTAAGGAGAATCTCTATTGTATGTAAAGAGTACCTCTGCTGTGAGTAGGCCAAAAATGGAATATTTATTATAAAAAGTTAAAGGTTAAAATGAACCTGAGCACTGGACCAAACGACATTCACCCTGAAGTGCATTTCCAGGACACCAGTAGAAAATGGCTGTTTTTTTCTGACAACTAGACATTAAATATACAGTATATTGCAAATAAAGAATTGTATTTGCAGATGGAAATGACAGCTGGTGAGATGTAAGTTTAGTTCTCAAAGACATGAATTGACCTTTAACAATTACATACAGATTGTTATACAGATTATACAAATTACATCACAGGCCCTTTTCAGGTCATTTAAACCAGTTCTGTCTCTGCACTCCAGACGAAAATTGGAGACCCCAGAAAAACTTGGTAAGGCCCCAGCGACTTAGGGGATTTCTAGCCTTTCCATCCCATTGAGACCACGCCTTTACGATTACCAAACAGTGTTTCTGGTAATGCCAGACAGTTTACTTCCATTGAGATGGAGTTAATTCAATGAAATCAATAATTAGCAGGTCAAATGGAGTGTCCGCATCTGGAATAGAGAAAGATGATTGTTTAATGACACCTTCAGTATTTTGCTTAATGTTGACACGACACGAGTGTAAAATACATTTTGCTGTGCATTTGTTCTGGTTTCTGTTTTTGCAAATGTGATCCGACCTGCTACCCCACCTCGTATAATCTATAGGTCAATGAAGGGTGACCTGCTGTAATCAGGTCCGAAGCATAGTGTAAATTTGCTTCCCCTCCCACTTTGAGAACAAACAGGTTTTTAGTTTTTTTGTGTGATTTCCAAACTGAAGGGGCAACAGTGTTTTGTATGATAAGTAAGGGCATACCTCTGAAACCAGAAATCTATGCTCTACACAATGTCCAGTTTCACTGTCTTGTACAGACACAGACTTGGAAATTTAGGTCTTTTTCTGTTTTCTGACAATTATCAGCCTGTGCCACAACATATTCTGATCCTAATGGAATGAGTCTAAAAGGAGCAGCAGTATAAGTGAGATGCTCCCATGTCAGCAACTAGTGAAACTACATTACATTTCATATTAAAATTTAGATTACTGCCGTTTCATTACCCTGTAATAATATCTAGCAAAATATCTAGCTTAAATGGTTCAACTGCTACAGTATAGTAGCATTAGTACTGTTAGTATGCACAAACAGATCGTCGTTGCTAGGCACAGAGTGAGGAAATATGTTCTGGATAGCCGTACTCAACCTGTCCAATCACTTAACTTTTCCATTTTCAGCTTCATTTTCAGCTTGCAGACCCTTTCTGTTGACAAATTTTGGCAAAATGTTCTTGGCAGAATTTCCATCTCTCAGTTAGACTCTAATCTCTTCCTCGCCCTTCCTCTGTAGTTTCCTCTCTGGCGCCAGGGCCCTGCCTCTTTGAAGGAGCCGTCTCTCCATTGCCGAAGGCACTTCCTCCAATTGAAATTCATTCTTTTTGGTCAAAAATGGCCAGCAGATGCTGATGAAACTGCTTGCGTGTCTTTACAGCTCTGCCAGGCTTCTTGAATCAGAGTCCTATCCATTCTTTCTTTATAGTAATCCACTTACCCTTGCAAAGGCTTTTCACAAAATGGCGCTATGTCACTAAATTAGACCAACCCAATTTGTTCCTTAATCGTTGATCTTCACTGGCCCTTTTTTTTTTTAATATCCTGTCACCCTGATTGTCCTCGCCAACCCCACTGGTCTCACAAACATCCAGACCTGTGGGGTAAGCCTGGAGGGACAGAGGACTTTTCCAGAAGTGCCAGACACTCCCTTGCACAGTTTTTAGTGGTTCCGTCAGCGAAGAAGATTAGAGATATCAGTATCTGTGTTACGGCACCAAAAAATCTGTGTTACGGCTTGTAGACATAAGGAAAGATAAAACATAATTCTGGCCTTGAAACATGCCGATCTTCTCATGGTTGAACGTGTCAATAAAAAAAGCAGTGGTTTCACTATTCACAGCAGACACAGACATACAGAACAGAACTTTAGGTTAAACTAAATTTACATACACATACAAAAATATAAATAATATATAAAGATTAATAATGCTTAAAATTTCTCCGGCATGTATAACACACGATCTTTCCTAACTTATTATTTATTTTCAGAATCTCCATCTGCACCACTCAACTTAACCATCCATGAATTGAGTAACACTGCCCTGATTGTGACCTGGGAAACGCCTGCAGACCTGGGTGGAAGAAAGGAAGTGATGTACGCTGTAGAGTGTAGACAAAAAGCAGGAGAACCTCATACTCCCTGGGTTCCATGTAACAGTACCATATTAATAAGTCCACAGTCCACGGGACTAACAGAGACAGTCGTCAACATTACTATGCTACAACCACATGTGAGCTACCAGATATCTGTCAGAGCATACAATGGGATATCTCAGACACTGGGCACATCTGGATCTGCACAGTCCATTTCTATATGTAAGTGATGATCTGGGCAATAATGACTGATTCATTCATTAGTTTGGATGATGGCAAAATATGACCCTATTTACATTTTAAGGGGATAACATCTTAAAGATTAATATGGTTTTCTTGGTCTTTCTTGGTATGTGCCTGACAGTGAAGACTCAAGTAGTGGTTACTGTTCCTCCTGTTCCTACACCAAGACCTGCTGTTCAGACACAGCTTGAAATTCCAGTCATTGCCGGTGTGCTGTGTGGAATACTGCTCCTCCTGGCTCTGCCAGCAGCTGTCCTTTGCTTTACATGCAGAGGTTATAGTAAATTCAGGTAAAGAAACTAGTATTTGCTTTATTATTATTATTATTATTATTATTATTTTAACTAAACACATTCATTAAAATGAATGTAAAAATGTAAAATGGTGTAATTAAGTACATGATCATTGTATTTACTAATATTCTGATTTGTAATCTTTATTAGGTTTAGAAAAGATCATGAAGTGGAGCTTGTTCCTTTACAGGACATTGGCACGGCGTACAGACGCACTGGAGAACCACCAGCTACACCTTCTCAACAAATTACCAGTAAGACTTAATTAGACTTTATCTCAAAATGATTGCAGTGACTACTGGTGGTGGAAATGCTACTATATGACTAGAGCACATTCTATTGTTCACATTTTATTTCCACAGTGTGAGTGAATGTGAATATGATTGTAGGGTAGTTAATCATATACATGTGAGGTATACCGCACATCTGTCTCTGCCACTGTTTCCTTTAGGTTCTGTTCAGGTTTTGGACAGCATGAATGAAAGACTGCTATCTGGTATTAAAGACGTGTTGGTAGACCGTAGCCGAGTCACACTGGGCAAAGAGCTTGGAAAAGGTAAACATACGGTATCTCCCACATATCTCCAGGGACAAAAAGACCAATCAAAATGAACTAGTCTTTAGTTGATTCTCTGTACTGGATGGTGTAATACAGTAGAATATTATATTTCATCACTTTTTTGATATGCATAGTTCATTTAGTCATTTTAGTACTTGCTTACATTGTGTATTTAATAAATGAAATCTTAGTAGGATTGGCATTTCATCTCTTTTAGGAGAATTTGGGGCAGTCTATGAGGGCATCTTCTTAACAGAAGATGATCAGAACATTCAAGTAGCAGTGAAGACCATGAGAGGCAAGTATACAACAGCTTTTAATACAGTTACACCATTACACCAATCATTTTTAATTAGCTACTGTTTTGTCAAGTAGCAAGTAAGCAATTTTTACCTTATAAATGCACCTTAACTGTAACCTTTTTTCTCACTCATTGCAATTCTTATTTGCTGCTTACTTGTTGTAACAATACAATTTCTCTTTGGGATTAATAAAGTACTCTATCTATCCATCCATCAATCTAAAATATAAAAATAATTAAATTCCATTAAGCTACCCTTGAGATTTTAACTTTGAGTTCTTGACATGACTGTGCTCCTGCAATCCAGGTCTGTTTATGTACATGTGCATCATATACCATGTGTCCAAAGGTTTGTGACCATCACAGTTTAATCTTAATGTAGATCTTGTTTTTTCACTTTTACTCACATTATAACTTTGTATTGGTCGGGTCTGCACTGTCCTTAAATGTGCCCGCTGTCTTGTACATTGCCTGGCGCTGTGAGACACATGCCTTCACGTGTGCACTTTGAGTAGTTGTGGGTCTTCCCCAAAGTGCACACACCTGTATAGAACACCTTGTATGCTGTTGCATTAAAATTTTACTTCATCGGAATTAAGAGACCCAAACCTGTTCCAGCATGCCACTGCCTCAGCACAAAGCAAAGTCCATTAAGTCATAGTTTGTCAAGGCTGGAGTGGAAGAATTTGAGTTGCCTGCTTAGAGCCCTGACCTCAACCCCGATGAACTGGAATGCTGAATTCACTCAACATCAATCCCTGACCTTACTAATGTTCTTGTGGCTGAATGAGGAAATCCCCAAAGTAACGCCCCAAACTTTAATGGAAAGCATTCCTAAAAGAATAAAGGCTGTTACAATGGAATCAGATGTTTGGTTAAATCAAACATTTCAATGTTATTTAAGAATATGTTCTTTCTAATTCTTATTATAGTTGGAATTTACAGCGAGGATGATCTCCAGTCATTTCTTAAGGAGGCTGAAATTATGCAGCACTTTGACCATGATAACATAGTGAAACTTTTAGGTAAAATACAACTTCTCTAAATCTTTCAGATAAGTAAAGTTTTGTCTTCATCAAGATGAAGCTCCTAATATGGATTATACTGTATGTTTATACAAGGTGTTGTGTATTTATATGTGTATATTTCATATAAGTCTTTTGCTGGAACTGTGTAAAGTCAAAAAAAAAAAACACTATTGTTGTTCACTTATCTTTGGAATTGAAATTAGACAAGTTTCTTACACACTCTGACTTAATATTTAGGTATAAATATCTTCCTGAAAAATAACGAGAAAAATTTTCTCCTGTTGAGTGTCTGCCTGCAGTGTCACGGCAACTCCGTCAGGCAGGGCGCATCACAAAAAGATTAAAAGTCATTGTGTGATGTGAACTGACTGACAGCAGCCAGATAACTTTATTAATAGGTAGGACATCACGAAAATAAATAGAAAATAACATTTAAAATGCCTTGTAGACCTTAAGGGCAGTGTCCTTAGCCCCTAGAATTCTAGTCCCTGGACGCCTACTGCTTTTACAGGCTCTTTACAAAATTTCTCAGTGCCAAGTTGAAAATAAAAGATACTAAAGCTAGAGGGGAAAACAGATTACAGTGGGTACAACTGAGTGATGAAAGCTGAAGTTGATTTGTACAATCATGTCTGTCCACCAGGTGTCACACTGGAGACAGTACAGGACTCTTCCATCCCTGTTCCGCTTGTCATCCTGCCATACTTAAAACATGGAGATCTGAGACGGTTTCTTATAGCCACTCGCTATGGTGACATTCCAATGGTGAATATCAAAGACACGCACATAAACAAGTAGAAATTTCCAGATGTTTATTTAGAGCTCATTACTTGCAGTCTGATGACGTAAATTTTCTCTAAATGTATAGTTACAGGAGGGTTTTGTCTCCAACTTTGTGAGATTGTTATTGTTATTATTATTAATAATACAATATGTTCATAGTGAGTGTATTTTGTATTGTCTGTAATGTGTTTTGTCCTGTTAATCATATTTTTCTGATGTTTTTTTCTGAACCAAAAAAAAAATAATTTTTGTTCACTTAGATTTGGAATTGAAAGTTGACACCTGAGTGTTTTCAACTTGTTTTTTGCACCCAACCCACTCATAGCTAAACATTTAATGGTGTTCGTTACCATAGCGACAATCAGCTTTAGACTTAAACTTTTACACAACTCACCATGCATTGTTCTTTCATCTTGTAACACTCAAAGAAAAGATTTATCCAGTCTTAAGGCAAACACATACACACACACTTCACATTCCTTATGGTATCTGTAACTGATTACTTTATTCCAGTTTGTGCCACATCAGAGTCTGCTACGCTTTATGATTGACATTGCTTCCGGGATGGACTATCTCAGCTCCAAGGGCTTTTTGCATAGAGATTTGGCAGCACGTAACTGCATGTAAGTCCCTGGTGACATTTCCGAACATTTTATATTACAATAAACCAGTGCATTTGAATATTTCTCTCCCACTCATCGCCCACACATACAGGTTGGGAGATGATCTGCGTGTACGTGTGGCTGACTTCGGCCTATCCAAACAGATCTTCAGCAGTAACTATTACAGACAGAGGGTTTCTATCCGCATGCCAATCAAGTGGATGGCTATTGAGAGCCTTTCTGAATCCATCTACACCAGCAAGAGTGATGTGGTCAGTCCTGTAAATTACTGATACTTTTTATCATTACGGAATTACGGAAACAGTTTGTCGAATCTTTCACTGTCTTCAACTGTATTCAGTGGTCCTTTGGAGTGACCATGTGGGAGATTGTGACCAGAGGAAAGACTCCATATCCTGGTATCCCCAACCATGAGCTTTTGGGAATGCTGGAGAGCGGACATCGCCTCAACCAGGGGGACTGTGATAGTAAACTGTGAGTGCTTTTCATTTGTTTTCACACAAATCTAAACAGGGCAAAGATTTTGGTGCACAATTTGAGGACAACCATTTTTATTTAGAAGTACTTTACAAACTTAAATAATTCTTTAGAGTGTGTAAAGCTGCTGTGCGACAAAGTCAATTGTTAAGAGCGCTTTACAAATAAAATTACATTGAATTTACAGTGCAGATGTAATGACACTTTGAAAATAAAACTGTATTTCCTGTCATTTATCATTCCCTACCTTGGTTTTATGACCTCAAAAAACTATTTTTCAGTTACTGACAGCTCTAATGTCTCCAAAAACTTCAGGCAACTTGTCATAAACAATCCATGTGTCCTAAGAAACTAAGTATCCAATAGTAATGTTATTTTATATTTAATTTTAAAGGGCCATTTTCAGAGGTGGGTTAAGCATGTACAGTACCATGCAAATTTTTTAGGCAAGTGTGAAGGAATGCTGTAAACTAAGAATGCTTTCAAGAAAATATATTTTAAATGTTTATTATTATTATTATTATTATTATTATTATTATATTTTTACCAATTTACAAAATGCAAAGTGAGCAAACAGAAGAAAAATCTCAATCAAATCAATATTTGGTGTGAGTATCGAGCTGCACAATTGTGCAAAAATTAAAGTCAGGAATTTTATAGGATCAGAGTCAGGTGTATGATTAACCAGTTACACCAAGCAGGTGCTAATGATCAATAATCAGCGGTGTACTGTATGAAGCTTTAAACTCAGTGAGGAACAGCCAAATTCTGCTACTACAGTGAGGTTGTGGATAATGAGGACTGTAGACGCCGTGGTCAGCCAAGGAAACTTAATGCAGCAGATGAAGGACACATCATACTTACTTCCCCTTCGACATTGGAAGATGTCCAGCATCGCCATCAGCAAAGAACTGGCGGGAAACCAGTGTAACCAGAGTGCACCCGTCTAGTGTCTGGAGAAGTCTGGCAACTCAACTATGCATGAAAACATAGAAACCGTTGTGAAAACGGAATTTGTGCACATCAGTATCTTGGTTGTGTTTCCTCCAGGTAGTCCATCTTCCTCCCACAGTCCAGACACATGCAGAGTAAGCTAATGGGCATTTCCAAATTGCCCATATTGTGTGAGTGAGTGTGTTAGTGTGTGCTTGCTTGTGCCTGTGATGGGCTGGCACCCAGTCCAGTGTGTACCCTGCCTCAGCCCAGAGGCTTCAGGCCTCCTATGACCCTGTACAGAATAAGTAGTATAGAGGTGAATTCTATAGTATAATGAGTGAGTGAGTATTTTGACCCCAGATGCAATTGTAAACTTGGGCACATGGTCATGACTCTTATACAGTATGTGGGTTTTCCCCAAATGGTTGCCACAAGTTTTATAGAAAATGACTGCATGCGATAGCATTACATTTCCCTTTACTGCAGCAAAGGAGTTTCCAAAACAAGTTCAAACCCTGTTTCAGCAAAACCTCACGCACAAATTGCGGTTTAAAAAGACATGGTTGTCGAGGTTGGTTTGGAAGCACTCAAGTGTCCTCCTCCGAGACTTGACCACAACTCAGCTGAAAAACCAGGGGATGAACTGGGACACTGACTATGCTCTGGGTCTTCTGGCTCCAGCATCAGTTCTTGGTGGCACTGATGCTCTTGTGGCTGAATGGGCACCAAAGCTAATCAACACTAGAACAGGAAGTAGCTTTTAGAATGGGATCTTCAGCGAGCATGTACATTTGGCCATATAGTGTTAAACAGTTGGATGGCAAGTGCTGTTGGATGGCAAGTGCTGTTCTTTTAAAAGTGGTTGTCTTTAATTCCATTACATATTAGGAAGATAAAGATCTGGGTAATATTCATTAAAAGTTACAATCGAAAGGTGTACCTCGTAAACGATATGAACACATAAATGAAATAACATTAATAGTTTTTTTCTTCCTGAATTGTGAATATGGCATGAGGCACTAAGATCCTTATATGGTGACATAAACAGAGTCTGTTTACTTCATTAAAAAAAACGAGAATTAGCTTTAAAATTGCTCTAGTAGTGTCTAAACCTCCTTGTGTTTTCCTCTTTTTCCTTCCTCTATCACCCTTCCAGCTATGAGGTGATGCTAAGCTGCTGGCACAAAGAGCCCTCTCAGCGGCCTTGTTTTGCGGAGCTGGCGCAGAGTCTCAAAGCTCTACTGTGTGAGCTTCCGCCCTTGGAGCCCAGTAAAGAGAGCTACTACATCAACCAGGGCCTGGAGGCAGCCAACGCCAGCCAGAGCAATGCTGCAGAGCCTGACACCGAGGGAGCTGTAGGAAACATTTACTTACCCTCGCCACTGGCCAAAACAAAACTGTCGAAATAAATTAGATACAAAATGTTGTTGTTTCTTTTTGCAGTGTTATGTTTGTACAGTAATGTATACTTTGTTTATGATGTGTACACAGTGCAAATTCATATATATATATATATATATATTTTACATTTTTGATATATATATTTTTACATTTTTGTAACTTTTTAATAAAAATATCATAAAAGCAGGACAAGTTGCCAAAATTTTTTTAAGTATAATCTGAGTCTACTTTTTAAAATCAATTACAGTATGTGATCGACATTATCCTAAAAAACTAATAAACTGCCACACTAATTCCCACCGAAATAGTGACCTATTGTTAAATCATCTTGATATCAGGTAGAGCATTTTTTTAAAGCCATAAACCAATAATGGCTGTGAAAAAAATAGTCATGGTTCACTTCAGTATATTATCATAATCTCAAGTCGCATGATAGTCCAAATAAATAAATAATGACAACAATAATAAATATAGTTGCAAGCAATGGGCCCAAGCACCATGCCCCCAATATATGCACTTAATGTCACTTTCATCGTCACACAAAGTTAATAACCACTTGTCGGCATAAGTTCAAGGCATTGTGACAGCTGACCCATATAAGATATCAAACATTTTGCATGCTCAGTGTCTTCAGATCACAAAGGAGGAGTATATCAAATTCCATTGGGTGCAAACAACCCAAAATAACTGAGTTGAGTAAAGCCTGTTATGTAAAGCCCATGACATGCAATGCAAAAGTTGCAATGAGTTCTAAATATGTACTGGGTTTCACATGTATACATGCAAGTGTGTATGAGATATGCAGCAAAATCTCGTGTGCAGGCCCCATGCCACACCCAGGGCTTAGCCAATCAGACATCCTAATTCCTAAGATTCCAACCTGTCAGCTGATTTTCATGACTTTTTAACATGACTTAACACGTTAAGACCCCAAAAGATGCTAAAAAAAAATCCTTAGAAAAGCAAAAGGGTTCTTCACACACTATGACATCAGTACTATCGTAGCGATGATGATGACATCATAACCATGATGTCATCGTGGTGATGTCCTAATGCTTGGGCCCTAATAATAATAATCAATTTGGTTAACATAATCTTTGCCCAAGTCCTTAGCCCCTTGAACCTTACACATGATGCTCTACTCTTAATGATCTATGCTAGCAGTCACATTTTCTATTTTTTTAATCAAATTTCTCCTCTCAGCCTTTGCTTCAACTACTTCACCTTATTTTGAGTGTTCTTGCAGAGCTATTGAAATATATCCCAGAATGATGAACACTGACAGTGGATCATAAATCACTTAAACACTTAGTCAGCATTGATGGCAGCTTGTGAAACTCTACATCAATTTTTGTATTGTACAATCTTGCCAGACCTTAGTAGGTACAATATTATACATCATGTCTCACAAACAAATCAAATTGTACAAGGGGCGTTCAAGTGAAACCGGGACATGTAATGGAATTTCTCATTAATGAAGGAGTAAAACTGATTGACATTTATAGAAGACTTAAAGCACTGTACAGTGACGAGACTCTTAGCTGCAGTGAAACATTTGAATGGCGCAAACCTTACAATGAATGCCAGCGATGATCACAGCCAAGGTTGGCTCTGAACCCACTACTTGAAAATTTAGCAAATGAAATGTCTGATCTTTTAAAAATCAACAGATAACTTGCAGAAAAGATGATTCTGTCTGTAGGGACATTCACAAACACCATTTACACATTACAGGAAGCTGGTTGGGAGTTATTGCCACATCCTCCATATAGTCCTGACCTCATTCATCAAAGGAGTTCTTGGGAGGCCAGGGTTTCAAACGTGACGCAAGAAGTCCGATCATGGCTCCAGTGTAAAACTTTCTACTATCATGGTATCCAAGCACCAGTGAAATGCTGAGATAAGTGCATAAGTGTAGCAGGGGATTATCCCAGCATGAGATTATATAGAGCAAAGATCTTCAACTCCAGTTCTACCCTTCCATGATTGGAGTTGAAGAGCCCTGATATAGAAAAAGAAAAGTACAGTACGCACAATCAAATATCCTGGTTTGACCTGAACACCCCTCGTACATGTTATAAGAGAGGACTTTATTCTGTATACTTACATCTACTGCATCTATTTAAAGGTACATAAATACTCAATTGAATGATTTCATTGGATTTGATCGATTGGATTGAATTTTGTCTATTTACTTATAATGGCAGCATGACAGTGTTAGGGAAAGTTCATTAATTCCTTCATCTTCAGTAACCGTTGTAAACTACTCACGGGGATGATATGTAGCACCTGGAGGAAACACCTGCAAATGGCGAGAAGAACATATGAAACAGTCAGTAACCGGAGCTGAATAGGGGATTCTGGAGCTGTAAGGTGACAATGCTGCACCATCATTCTGCTATCCCATATTCAATTTAGCATTTTGCACAGGCTAGTATGGAGAGGCCCTGGAACTCCAGCACAAGGTAGAGCTCATTGTCCTCAGTTACAATTCTCAAATTTACATTAAGTAGTCAAAAAAAAATGTAAAAGAAAAGCGCATAGGAATAGTAAAGCCTGTTCTGGGCAAGCACCAGTACAGCTATTTACATAAACCATATTCTACACATCTGCACATCACGGTCATCCAAATCTGTCAGTACACCTTGGCAACAATCATGAAAAAGTCATGTAAAAGTATGTAGGTGTACAATCATCCCAGGGCTTGCTTCCACAGGGACTTACACAGATCAGCCATAACATTAAAACCCTCTGTGTAATATTGTGTAGGTCCCCATCGTGTCACCAAAAACTGCTCTGACTGTCATGGCAGATCCTAAAAATACATCAAAAGCACATCCGAAAAAAATAATTGATTGGATTGAGATCTGGGGGAAATTGGAAACCAAGGCATGTTCCTTAACTTATTCCGAAACATTTTTAGCAGTGTGGCAGGCCACGTTATCCTGCTAAAAAAGGCCACTGCTATTAGTGAGTACTGCTACCATGAAACAGTGTACTTAGTCTGTAACAATGTTTAGGTTAATTGTACATTAATTAATTCATCTTCTTATTCTGTACAGGGTGACATGGTCTTGGAGCCTATCTCAGGAGACTTAGGGCATGGGGGGAGGGGGTTCACCTCAGTGCCAGTCTGTCTCAGGTTACACGCATGTACACACACACACACACTCACACACTCACACACACAACCGTCCACATGATGTGAAAGAAGTTGTGACTCATCACACCAGTTTACTTGACTGGTCTGTGGCTACGCAGCCACATGTGCACCAGCTGTAGTGCACTGTGTTTGTAGCCAGTGTTAACTTTTTCATCAATTTGTGGTACTTCAGATCTAACACTTATTTGGGTTCAGACCAGACAGGCTGGTCTTGTCCTGGTCACCAGTTGTCCTTCTTCTTGGGACCACTATACTGGGAACACACCACGAGATCTGCAGTTTTTCTGCATGCAGATATTGAGCATGTTTGTGTTCTATGTAATGGTCCTTGACTCTCAGCTAAAAATTTTACAAAGCTTTTTGTTTGGTCAATTACGCTAGTAACTAGGGTTGCCAGCTGTCTCATAAAATATGGAATCTTCCCATATTCGGAAACTAAAAGACCTTTTCTGTATTGAACAGATATGAGACACTATTTGTTTCGTAGTTTTGAGAATCAGTTTAATGAAATCTATGGGAGAGAAATATTACAGGTCAGACTGCTAGGACAGACTTATTTGTATGAGATATAATTCAATTCAATTTTATTTGTATAGCGTATTTGTATATATTTTATTTATATATAAGCATACAGTCAGTGGACAGAAAAAAAACCCCTCATCTTCTTCAGCCTATCTGCCATAGTCTCTACCAAAACACAGAACGGAGAATGTGCTTCTCATTGCTTGGGGCTCATGACCCTGGGCAGCATTTCACTTGGGGATTGCACTGGAAAAATAATAGGACATAGGGAAAAATAAGTGCAAAGTTCAGAATGGTGATAACTTTTGTCAGATTGGTTCTCTATTACTCATTTGCACATCACATGCCATGTCACAGTGTCGGTTACTTCACCTTGTTATTGACCTGATTCTAGTTTGTGAGTGAGGCAGGAGACTGACTGGGAAGGTCTCTCACTTAGATGTACGAGATGGGGAGGGAAGGGCTAGTGGACATCACCTCAGGTCTCCCCACTGGAAGCCAGACTGCAGGGGCAGCAGGGAAAAGTGCATATCAGACTTTGTACAGCAATGCAACTAATAAAATCAATAGCACTCTGAAGTGCTACTGAATAAATGACAGATCACTCATTATACGGTCAAGATATACTGTACTGTACAGTTTCATTCTTCTGTTTTATGTAAAATCATTAGGAATAATATATATAACCAGTCTACACACTCCAGAGGTGAAATGGTTTAGTCTTTAGTCTTAATTGGGTTATGTATGTCCTGATGCTTGTCAAAAAAAGGAATATATAATAAATAATAAAAGGTCAAAGCCCCATTAGATGGTCAGTTTAGAGAAAAAAAAATAGAAAGAAAGGAAGAAAAGATAAAGGCATGTAGCTGTTATCGCTTTATGAGTTTAATATTATGTATGTAGTAAATAGGCCAGTAACACTTATGTTTGTTCAACTGTCTTGCTGTGTTTCTGACTTATATAAAGTTGGATAAAATTTCATATCCAGTGTTTAAAGTCATATTGTTAGCAAATTTAAGGCAAGACGTTTTTTTTTTTTTTTTTTTTTTGGCGGGACACTGAAAGCAAACAGAAGCATTTGGATACCTGCAAACAAAACTTGGACTAAATTTTAGAATGAGAGAATCATTACTGGTGATAAGACATGGACTCATCACTACGAGCCTGAGAGCAAACGGCAGAGTATGGAACGGAAATGTCCTCAACCGCCATCCCAGAAAAAGTTCAAGAGTCAGCCATTAGCTGGAAAATTGATGGTTACAGTTTTCTGGGATCCTCAAGGGCCAGTATTGGAACATTATCAGGAAAAAGGGTCAACAATCAACAGTGCTCGTTACAGTGAGACTCTTATTTAGCTGCAGTGTAAACTGCAAGAGGACTGCTATGCAAGGGCGTTGTGACCTTTCATGACGATGCACGTTCACACACTTCTGCCCACACTGTCGAAACTCTGCAAAAACTTCATTTTGAAGTGTTAAGTTCTGATCTTACTCCATCAGACTTTAACCTGTTTGGTCACTTGAATGCAGCCCTATGAGGATAAAGATTCACTTCTGATGAAGTGAAAACAGCTGTACTTTTGTGGCTCACAGCTCAGCCTAAAAATTTTTTATTTTTTAAAAGTTTGTTGACAGGTGAAAAGCAAGGAAATTATGTAAGAAAATTAAGCATTTGTTTTTCTTAAAGTTAATTAAAAAATTCTACAGCCAGAGCATGGCTAATTTTTGACTCAGGTGCCTAAACCTTGGCACAAAAAGGCGTGGTCCACTAGGAGGAGATGCTGAGCTTTTATTTGCATATTTGGATTGTGACATTTCCACCACACTTGGGGGGGGGGGACCGTGATGTACGGTGACAAAATTAGCCAGTAATTTAACATTGTGATGTTAAAGAACAAATGCTTGCCAGCAGTCAAGTTTGCCATGGCAACGATGTCAAAGCTATTACATTTAACCTTAAACTTGTGCTAGGATCACCGTAACAATATTCAAATAGACTATAAAACTAACAAGATATTGAGGAGTGTAACACATTTCTATTTCAAGTAAGGAAACATACACTTTATTACTATTCATTACACTGTATTATTGTGGAGTCTGGATCCGGACTTTAAGAAAAAAAAGTAGAACCCCAAAAACAACACTCAACACCCCCACCACATCCTATTCTTATTTCTGTTTCTGGGAGTTGGCAAGCTCAGCTTTAATCAATGAAACATTATTTTTTCCCCTATATTTATAGTTTATTTTCTTTCTTTTTAATTATTTTTAAAGTTTAATTATTTAAGTTATTTATTTATTTATTGGTTTACTGCGTGTATGCATTTATTTACATTGTTTTGCTAAGTTTGTTTATACTGTATATTCTGGGCGGCATGGTGGTTAGGGTTCGAGTGCTGCGTCAGGTCTGGGTGCATGGAGTTTGCATGTTCTCCCTGTGCTTGGTGGGTTCTTCTGGGTACTCCGGTTTCCTCCCACAGTCCAAAGACCTGCTTATTAGGCTAATTGGTGTTCCCAAATTGCCCGTAGTGTGTGTGCCCTGTGATTAATTGGCACCCTCCCCAGGGTGTACCCTGCCTCATGCCCTAAGCCTCCTGGGATAGGCTCCAGGCCCCCCGCGACCCTGTATACAGGATAAAGTGGTATAGACGATGAGTGAGTGAGAGAATATATCTTTTATTTATTTTTGTTCTGTGGGTTAATTAGTTAATTGTATAATTGAATCTTGTATGCAATACAATATACTTTTATTCTTTCAATATTTTGTAATTGTAACTTTTAAAGAAAAGACAAAAAAATGACAACCCTACTTGTAGTAAAACTAGTGTTAAAAGTCTGAAAAAAATCAAATGAAGAGTTTATACAATTTAAAATACTCTCCATACATTTGACTTTGATTAATTTCTCAAAAGCTGATCGAAGCTGAAGTTAACGAAAGAGCCAGAAACTCCAAAGGTTGGTGACATCATGTCATTGTTGCCGAACTTGCTTTTCTTTTTTCTGTAATCGAGTCT
>JAOVVB010000043.1:15167513-15178186 GCA_028570985.1 Heterobranchus longifilis
TAAATGAAAGGTTAAATGCACATTTATCCTAAAAGTGATAGGATAAACTCTTATAACTTTTTTATATCCTCCATGGAAAAAGAAATGTGTTACAGCAGCATGGTACTGTAAAAGGATATATAAACAGACAGTTACTGTAGACATAAAATATGTTAGTAGTAGTGGCAAGAATGCCAAAAGAATGATAACAGCATGATATGTAAGACAGGAAATAGGTACTGTACAGTATATCAGAACATCTGTAAAATATAATGCAGATTTTAGTATGTAATAGTAATAAAAATGAGTGACAGCAGCATGATGTATCAAAGGAAAAACGTATCCTATAAAATCACATATCTATAGACTTATAGAGTTTTTTATTATTATCATATCTATAGACTTATAGGGTTTCCTACTGACTTAATAAAATACAGGAACTTGATGCCAATCATATTATAATCTTAAACAGCCCGTCCAGATGACTGAGAAGGCTACAGACTAGTAGGGTACCTTTCTTATTCTTTCTTATTCTAAGCGTTCAAGCTGACATTTGGAAGACGGTTTTATATTTTGTATTCAAATTTATTGTATTTTTCAGACTGGAGAACACCGGTTCAAGCTCTTAATCAGCACAAGCAGTCACTCCTATCCTCTCCTAAAAAACAATCAATAAGCAGTGGCTCAGACGGAGCAGCAGGCTTCTCCTTGATGCAGAAAGGAACTCTTTCTCCATTCAGCTTGCAATCAGATTACACTGTTCTATTTTTTTCTTGCACTCAACCTTGAAGTGGCACACTTTAAGGTTTTTAAGGTTTAATGTTCTTTTGGATAGTTTTCATTTCCAAAATAATTAATAATTAAAAGTTTTCATTATAAAAATCTATTAAAGGAAAACAATAGGGACAAATAAGCAAAAATGAACCCCCCCACAAAACCAAAATGGTGACTCTGTGATGCTGTGTGAGGCATTGTGCTTATTTGTGCTTACTTTTCTCCTCATAGCGATGGGTTTCTAATTAAACTATATTTCTTGTTGATTGCACAATCTGTTTGATTGATTAATTTATCCCATGAAAAATCATTCTTTTTGATGGGAGTTCACTCTTCTGCAACAACAATGGCAAAAGCAAATGAGTGTTAATGGACTTTCAGTTGCCCTTATCATTCTCAACTGGCTTGCCTTTTTTTAGCGAGGTGTTTAAAACTCAGTGCATGTTTTTTTTCTGTTTTGCATCATCCCCTGTCATCTCTAGAGACTTTACAGTATGAATCTCAGGAGGTGCTGGAACCAACACATATAAACAGCCAAAGCCACCCTGGCTTTGCATGCTGCTCTTCAAAATGTTTTGTAAAAATCAATTTAGATATTTTAAATATTTCTGTATGTGTTTTTATAATCTACTGAATTACTGATTTATATCATTTTCATAAACCAACGACAGCAATAACAAAAAGCAAGATACTATGACTACTACTAATTCATTCCACTTCTATACTGCTTTTCCTGTTCAGGGTCTCAGGAAGCAGAACCCTCAACCCTGAAGGTGTGAGGCCACTGTGTCATATAATAATAATAATAACAACAACAACAACAACAACAACAATAATAATAATAATAAAAGTAGTAGTAGTAGTAGTAGTATTATTACTACTATATTACCTTTTATTACAAAGATTTATGGGATACTCAAGGTTAATTAGGATGGTTAAAGATGTATTTACCTTTTAGGATGGTTAAAGATGTATTTAGCTTTTAGGATGGTTAAAGATGTATTTACCTTTTAGGATGGTTAAAGATGTATTTAGCTTTTCTTACATTTTTTTATACCCTTTACTTCCTATTGTACTATTCAAATTCTACCAATTTGGTCTTTGCAAAATTTATTCACTGCTTGCGTTTCTTGTTGTCCTCAAATTTTAATAACGATTCCTAGTCAGATGACTAAGTAGTCACGGAAACATTCAGAAATGTTGGTAAAAAAAATTATTTTGAGAAGATCCCCGGTCTTTTAAAAATGTGCATTTGTTTATGTGTGGAGTTTGTTGTGTTATTCGCTGTACAGTATATACTAAAATAAACATTATAATCGGCAAATAAACATTTTTAAGCATCAGTTAAACATTGTAACAGTTGAGAAACATTGTAATTCTTTGAGGTACGAATATAAGGTGCCTAATAATATATAAACATCCTTATCAGTTCTAGTGTACTAAATGCATTTACTTGGAGCTTTAATTTTTACTTAAATTTTCATTTGAAATTGAAAAAAAATATATTTCTTGAAGGTACCTTATTGTAGGAGAATCTTTAACAGTATGGACATTATCGACAATAATGACGACAACAACAACAACAACAACATAATAATAACAATAATAATAATAATAATAATAATATGTTTTTTTATTTATAAAAAGAATTACAATTGCAAAATTAAAACAATATAAAAGTGGTGTAAAAATTTAATTATACATTTAACTATCCACAGTTAACAGAGCAAAAAATAAATAGAAGATATACAGTATAGCAAACTTGACAAAGAATATGTAAATAAATAGACAGAATAAAAAACAAACAAACAAATAAGTAAATATATAAAAGAAAAAGAAACTAACTCAATGAGGAAAAAATTACAGTGTTTTATTGATTAAATTTGAATGAAGGTAAGACAGAGGATTTTTAATAGTTTAGGAAATGATTTAGAAAATTGACATTTGTGAATGCAGAATTTGGCCATTTAAAGTTGACAATGTTTTCAAATGGTTTGTTACTCTAACCGAAAAAGATAAGAATATCCTTTAAAGTGAAAGTTTAAGATTCGTGAATGAAATGAAGTCTATAATTTTCAAACTGCATGATAATACAGTACACCGAACCTGATTTGTCAGCAACTCTAATGACGTCCCTGCATGCTTAAAAAGACGGGCGCACGTTAGTGACGTCATTCAATGGCGCCCAAGGATCAGCCTTTAACTTGTAGCTTGGGAAGTCCCGAAAAGCGCGTTAGCTCCTCGTCATTAAGCACATCTGTGGCGATTAAGGAGTGAGAAAGGCCAGTCTAAGATCAGGTCGTGTGGAGTGTGCCGTGTGTGAGGTTCGCCATGCCAGAGGACGATGGTTTAATGCCGAGCCGCAGCAGCGCTGAGGAGTTTCTTCCTCCTGATGGACTCTGCTGGATCTCTGTACTGTCCTGTTTACTGCTCGCGTGCTCATACGTTGGAAGTTTATACGTCTGGAAAAGTGACTTACCAAGGTACCCGGATAATGCTACACTCATCTGGGCAGAGTTCAAATTGCAGACAGCACATTTCCTCGCTCTATTTGCTCTCTGTGCTGTTAGTTGGTGACAGTCATGGGTTGGTTTTCTTAATGTATCCCCAGTAAGAGAAATTTCTAGAAAGTTAATGAGAGGCAAGTTTTCCTACTTGATAAACCTTTCACCTTTACAGCTTCTACATGTCAAAGTAACAATGTAATGATGCATCAACCTGCTGTCACTGCCCGGTTCTTATCGGACCAAGAACTCCTGCTGGACTGCTGTTAGATTTTATTTAAGAGATCAGATTCTTTGTTTCAACTTGTCTGTGAATGAAATGCTGCTTGCTACATTATATAGAAAAAAGTATTTGTCCAAACCTGCAATGACAAAGTATCCAGATACATACCCCTTTCGCAGCTATAACAGCTTCCACTCTTCTTGGAAGGCTGTCCACAAGATTTCCTGTGGGAATTCGTTCCTATTCGTTCTGTAGAGCGGTTATGAGCTCAGGCACTGATGTTGGATGAGAAGGCCAGACTCGCAATCTCTGTTCCAGTTCATTCCAAAGGTGCTCGATGGGGTTGAGGTCAGGGCTCTGTGTGAGCCAGTCAAGTCTTTCCACACTCAACTCATCACACCATCAAAATTGTGCTGGAATAGAAAAAGGCCTTCCCCAAACTGTTGCCACAAAGTTAAAAAAAAAAAAAGCATAGCATTGTCCAAGATGTCTGGTATACTGAAGCATTAAGATTGCCCTGCACTGGGGATAAGGGACCTGAATTCAATAATGAACAGATTTGGATAAATACTTTTGTCCATATAGTGTAGTTTAGTTGATGAATATTTACAGGTTGCCTTGAAGGTTGGGCAAAACTAATTCGCTGAGAGATTCACAGTCGGACATGGCACATGGTTCATAAAAGAAAGTGCCAGCTATTAGCCAGCTATGATATATTGTTCTGTATCTCTGACCGTATGCGTCTGTGTGTGTTTGTACTACAAGGGACCATCCGTCAGTGATAAAGAGGCGTTTCACTAGTGTGCTGATTGTGTCAGCATTGTCTCCACTCTTTGTCTGGGGATGGAAAGGGTTCACAGGCATTCAGGTGAGAAGGTCTTAAGTTTGTGCTTCAAAGTAAGTATTAACAGAACAGTCTGCATTATAAAATATAGCATTTAAACACGCTCTTCTTTAGCATTTATAATTAGTTCCAAAGTCAAGATAATAGCTTTTTATTTAATACGCAACGCAGATGAGTACATGTATGCCGAATCCTGATTAAGTACCGGTAAAAGGCATATGTGACATATTCTCTGAATTAAAAAAAAAAAGAGTACTATATGCCTTTTTAACAGCTGGATTTTAAGTTGAGTCATTAATTGTGTTTTGAATACAGTGCAAGGAATATGTTTCTCACAGAGTTGTTGTCTTTGTTTTTGTAAATATACAGTGCCGTGAAACAGTATTTGCCTGAATTTAAATTCTTTTGCATATTCGTCACACTTAAATGATTGAGATCATCAAACTAATGTTTTATATCATACAAAGATGCAAAAACCTTTTGTGAAAAAATAATTGCCCCTAAGACTAATAATGCAATCAAGCTATTTGTGATAACTGACAATGAGTCTTTCACATTGCTCTGGAGGAATTTTGGCCCTATTACTTATTGGCCCAATTACTTTTATGTTATCTTTGTGTAGTATTAAAATGTGTTTGATGATCTCAGTCATTTAAGTGTGACAAATATTTAACTAATTTTGAAAGGGGGCAAATACCTTTTTACATCACTGTACAAACGTTAATATAGCTGTATCTAACGCATTTAATAATCTAAGAGTTTATTAGGCACACCTACCTTTTACTTCCACTCATTAACTACTTTCTGAGCACATATTATTTGGGTGTTAAACCTGAAAAGTGTGACGCTGGTACGATTGTAGCAGGAAAAGGAGAGCCTGTAGGTAGGTGTTTCTAATAATGTGGCCAATATGAAAACATGTCCCCAGAAACACTCTGTGTTATAACAGATGAGCTAAATAAAAAGACATACATTACAAGGTAGATAGGTAGGCAGTATAGCATAAGCTGCCAGTTCAGTGTATGACCTCCATATACCACATAGTTCAATCTGTACAGTGTATTTGAAATATATTTTAGGAAAAGGTTTCTGTTGCCGTGGTGTTGCTTTTAAGTTGTTCCCATCTTCCACTCTACAGCCGACTCCACCTTTACTATCTCTCATGGGAATCCGGTTTGAGGGTCTCGTTACGGCTGTCATTCTTCCCCTCATACTGACTATGGTAAGGAACGGTCATGTGTCATAAGATGTAATGAATACAGTTCTTAGGATTTTCCTGAATACACTTTAATGTAAAGGTTTCAGAGTTTCATTTAATAGGCATTTCAGATTTGCATTTTGTTTTTAAATAAAACATGGTTATTGTGCAATAAAAAAAATGGTGCTATTGGATTCTCCTATAGGGTTAGTCAGGGGGTGTTGGTCAATTTTTGTAGTGAAGCAGCTTTGACGGTAGTTGTGGTTTATTTTATTTTCTGTTGTCACTTGCCTCTGAGATAGCTCCTGATATGAAATTTAGTGAGATAATTGGGTGAAAAAGCATATAAAATAAGTGTATGGCACCCTTTTGTATTTTTATGCCCCAGTTTATCCTCTCTGCTGGTCTGGTGGTTCAGGTTAATGTGTTGTAGTGTAATGGATCTCCAGGCCTGGGATCCACTAATGTACGCATCCATGACCACTAATACTATTATTCATTTATATTTGCTTTTTTCCTTGAGATGGTTTCAAGCATCTCAGCTGTGTAGTTCATGACTACTGGTACTTTTCCTCACCCTAGTTTTAAATTCATTTTCCTACTCTGCTTTGATACAAGTCTAATAGTAGTATTTCAGTGAACAAGACTGTGACGTACTGTATATAGGACTTTGATTATTTATGAAATTTATTCTTCATTAAAAGGCTCACAGTTCTAATATTTACAAAACTTACACAAACCTGATTGTATATGGAATGATCAATTTCTAGGTAAATAATAAGTGTGCTTTGTTGTCTTAGGTACTGTTTCTGGGTCCTCTTATCCAGCTGGCCATGGATTGCCCCTGGGGCTGTATTGATGGAATCAAAGTGGCTGTTGGTGAGAAACACACATTTTGTACATAAAAAATGTTAATGGAAGTTTCATTGTTTGTATTTTTGCTACATATCTACTTTGTAATTGTTAAAATCATGCTCCCAGTGATGTCATCAAGGCGCCAACTGAAGAACTATCTTTCAGAAAAATCTTGATAAATGTTTTTTTTTTTTTTTTTTTTACTATGACTGTGCATTCCTATCCTGTCTTCAGTCAAAATCACAAAGCACTCAGTATTCACACACAGCACTAGGATTGCACCTAAAAAAGAATAATTTTAATGAAGTTCATATAAGTGCACTGTAAAAAAAAAAAAAAAAATTGTTGGGTTTCTAAAAGTTGAAAAGTAACAGCAGTTTAAAATATGTGTTAAAGAGACCCTAACTTATGATAAAGCCAAATCCATTTAGCAAAGTAACCGATGCACTTACTGTAGATCTATTCACATTTTAATGCTGGCAAGACACACCTTTTTGTGTTGGAAATGGCGGGAGTGTAGTTGAACCACATTGCACTTGAAATAAGGAAAAAAAGTCAACAGGAGGATGATTTTAGGAGGTAAGGATTGTAAAAGGATAGTAATAGTATTGTGTGTTTTTTAAAATCATTAAGATTTCTACAACAGTAGTCTTATTTATTTATTTATTTATTTATTTATCTATATATTTATTTATAATAGTTTGAATGATCTGGACACAGATCTCGCCTTAAAAAATTTGTGAGCTAGTAAAGTTGGACGTTTAATTTAGCTAATTTCAATATTTTAACGTATTGTAATATTCACCACATTCTAAAAATTGGCTAATATAATTTAAAACACACACACATATTTGAATTTCATGCATTGAGGTATTTGTTCAGCATGATGTGCACAGACCCGTAAAAGCGTGCTTCTTTTACATTCTCATTCTCTATACCGCTTATCTTGTACAGGGTCGTGGGAGACCTGGAACCTATCTGAGGGGACTTGGGACACAAGGCAGGGTACACTCTAGAAGATGGGGTACACCCTCGGGTACACCCTACACATCCTTCTTTTACACCAAGACATTCAAAATAGTACAGATAAGTCTAAACCAAATGAAAAAGATGTTTTATATCGCTGATTGATTGTTTCAAATCTGGTTTGGTGTTTGGGAGACCATAAAGACAAGGACTTGTCATTTAAAACAGTGAAAGATTTAGCTTGCTTTTGCTTTTCTGCATTGAAATAAAGGGCTAGGTGTCAAATTAACGCAGAAGAGTTCCTGAGTGGCGTGATAAAATATGCATGAACTCTGTCATCTGGAGATCACGTGTTCGAATCCATCTGATCAGGTTGGCCGTGCTTTAAGAGGGAGGGGTAAGTAATGCTGCCTCCCAGTGGTGCATGAGCAGCAGTTCATGAAATAGGTGAGGTCAGCTGGCGCCACATGCCCTAGTTGACTTTGATGGCGTCTGATGTAAAAGATGCAGGGTTTGGATGAGCAGAGAGTAAAGAAAAGGCATTTGCTGAGTTTCGACCGGTTAGTAGCTCCGTTGGACTGCACAGAGGGGATTCAGCCATCTAAAATAAGATTCTAAACTGTAAGAGTGAAAGTGCTCAGTTAAAAGGGAACTGTGAGCATTAAGCGGAACAAGTGTACAGTGGTTCATCTCTTTGCTAGAAGTAGACAAGCAAAATCGTCCGTCTGTCATTGTGCCTCGCTGGAGCGCAAAATAACATGGAGCTTGCACAAGACCTGGCATTAATTTCATACACTATTTATTGTTCTTAATACAGATGTAAAGTTAATAATAATTTAAAAAATAATTATAACTTGTAAGTAATCTACTTATATTGTAACCAATATTTCATTCATATTTAATAGGCTATTAATCTGCATAATATTCATTTTTTTAAAATAATGACAGGATCCATCTTCTCAATTAATCAAATCACATTTATTTACAAGATGCATCCATTTCATAGTACTGTGTTCTGTAATGTTTATTATTTAGATGTATACTCAATATTTTGTTTTTGAAGTGTGAAATTTTGCAAGTTCCCCTGGTAACGTCAGCACCTCGGATACCTGTTGCTGCCCTTGTGGAAAATTTGCTGAAATAGAATATAAAGTACATATTGAAATAAAAACCTGTCATTTCTAAAGAAATAATAATATAAAGATTAATGTCCTATGCTATATTAGCTAATTCACATTCACATGGCACCAGAGTATGGGGTACACACGAAAATAAGCTACAGCTGGGCTACTTTTAATAACTAGAGCACATGTGAAACTTTCACGAATGTACAACAGTTGACCGGTTTGATGAAGTGTCTTATATGCTGAGCGCTCTTGCAGCCTTGCTGTTCTCTTGTGCCACATGGCAGTCACAGGAGAGGAGAGAGAGTCTATAACAGAATCAAAGACATTGCAAGCCTTTTAGATTTTTATTTTTTTTATTTTTTGGGGAGGGACGGATGCCACCGATGACTGTCTGGATAAAACTAGTCACAAAATAAAAACTTTAGATGCATTGGTGACCATTGCAGTCGCCACCCAGAGCCTTATAATAACACGATAACCCCAGCCAAGACTTTTTTAATACAGTACTTAATATAGTGAACTAGAAAGAAAGAGTGCTTCCACCAGCTATATACTAAAATTTGATTGGCTATTTAATTAGTCCTAATTTGTCATCATTCAGTTACATGGCAGGAGCCTGCAGGGTAAATTTGGATCATGTCCAGTAAATGCTCAGAGTATATAATTTTTCAAACGTTTTAATGCTAAACTATTAAAAACCATACAATTTACTAATTTTGTAACAAATATTAATGTAAATTCAGGTAAATTTCCATAAAATATAATACTGTATACATTTTTTAGTACTGTAGAGAGAACACAAAGCAACTATAGTGGAAAACGTGGCTTGGGATTAATGACGGCGCATAAAGAAACCGCACTTGTGTGAATTACAGTACATATAAGGGTAACATCTGTATTTTACATTCTAGCACTGTGGGTGGCACAGCAGTACAGTACTATACAATATACGGGTTTACCTTTACATGCTTTATTTATAATTTTTTTAATGGTTAATGTATTCAGCTGAATTTGAAATGAAATTAAAGTGTTTTGGGGCATATTTAGGGATTAAACTATGTGTTTTTGACCACATCCCAAATTCACGTTGTTGTTGTTTTTTTTTTTTTTTCTTTCCCCCAATTTTCAGGTGCTCTAGGAACGTAACCCCCGCGAATTTTGTGGGGTCGACTGTATTTTCTACTGTGCTGTAGTCTGGTCTTGTGTATGCGTTAATGTTAAGTGACTTTTCTCTTGGCTGCAGATCCACGCTTCTGGGCGCTGTGTCTAAGCGACATGCGCTGGCTGAGGAACCAGGTGGTGGCACCTCTAACAGAGGAGCTGGTGTTCCGTGCTTGTATGCTACCAATGCTGGTGCCTTGTGCTGGACCCACCACCGCCATCTTCACATGCCCACTTTTTTTTGGTGTAGGTGAGTATAAGACTGCAACTTAAACTCCAGCTTCCAAACAACATTTGGTTCTGATATGGTTTATGAAAATTCTCTAGATTTTCAGTGTTACTTTTGTGTCTGTGTGTGTGGTGTGTGTCTCTGACTGGTGACGGCAGCACATTTTCACCATGTGATTGAGCTCCTGCGCTTCAGACAAGGGACCATCTCAGGAATTTTTCTTTCTGCAGGTACGTACAAACTTTTAAATGATCACTGTCTCCATATCAATTTCTATCAATATAAATCTTGTGCCTAATGGCTGTCTGTGTTTGTGCATGTTGCAGTGTTCCAGTTCTCATACACAGCAGTATTTGGAGCTTACACAGCCTTTATCTTTCTCAGAACAGGTACACCAAGACAGAATGTTCAACCTTACTTACTACATTATAACATGATTATAAAGCAGTATAACGTCCCAAACACCAAATAGGACATGTGTTCATTTTTATTTGTAAGAGCAGGTAATAAAAAGTTATATATATTTTTTTATTGTTTTTGGAAGAAATGTACCATATCATACCTTTATTTATTTATTTATTTATTTATTTATTTATATATATATACACATATATATATATGAATCAATCTTTAGTTAGCAGGTCAGATAGCAGATTAGTATTAATTATCTGAAAAGCTAAAAAAACACTCTAAATTGTAGACCAATAAAACCGTATTCCTTCTAATTAGAAGCACAGACAGTTGTATTGTATGCCTGGAGACAGCCTAATGTGTCACACATAGGACATCCAGATACCACAGTGCTCACAAATC
>JAOVVB010000043.1:15180077-15191192 GCA_028570985.1 Heterobranchus longifilis
ATATTAAAACAATAAAAGGCTTGAACTACTTCAGTTGTGTGTAATGAATCTAAAATATATGAAAGTCTAATGTTTATGAGTACATTACAGAAAATAATGAACTTTATCACAATATGCTAATTTTTTGAGAAGGACCTGTATATCTCCATGTCCCAGGGGGTTCTAAGAACTGTTCCAGTCGTGTTACCGTCATTTATCAACACTGCCTCTCATCCAATCAGATTGCTCAGTTGGAAGTAACTGTTGTATAATATAAACTGAATGTTGTTTTTTCAGCTGCTCCATTTAGGGGTTGCCACAGAACATAATCTAATCTGCACATTTTTGATTTTTGCACAGGTTTTATGCTGGTTGCCCTTCCTGATGCGAGGGTTTAATTTTTATGTAGGCTTGGCATTACCTGCAATCCCAAAGCCTGAGTGTATTGGCTGGGAACTCGAACTTGAGTGTTTTACATGGCAGATGCGAAACCTGTCACTAAGTCACCAGTGATTTAGGATGCATGTGATGTATATTAATTTGTAAGCCCAGCCACTAAAATAACATGCTTTTAATAAATTGGACCACTGCTTCCCATTTATCATTAGATATACTGCAAAAGATAAATTACAGAAAATAATTTAGGTCCAATGGAGATATGGAGGTAACAAAAAGAAAAAGAACCTTTTGGAATAAATGTTCTGCTACAGTAGCTTCATAAAGCTTCGTAAATGCTAATAAATCTGACCATGAACATCTGCATAAACCTTCCTTTTTTCAAGAAATTCTATATCAGAGTTCTGAACCTCTTTCCCTTCATATACAATCCATAATTCATGACAGAGGGTCGTTCAACATATCCCGAAATAGCTTTTCAAAGGTATAGCGTCTCTGCTGCAGACACCTCATCACCTGGAAAGCTAAATACACCTTTTTAGTCCTTTTTTTACACTCACCTTATGATCCAGTCTGTTCTGGCCTCTCACTCAACCACATACGCTGTGACATCTTCCCTTCTTTACACACAGATCCTCTCATCTTGTCTTTGATCTTGGGGGTAATGTATATAAATAATTTAGCCGGTGTGCTGTGAATAGTCGGTGCAGTACAGCATATAGTTTCTCACCAAATAAATGATTTATACTGGCCATTTAAGAACCATCTTAAGGACGAGGCCAGAGAGACCTCAATAAGCTCTCAGATAAATAATGGAACACTAATAAACAAATTTGTGTACAACCTTGTAATTGCTAGGAAACTCACATAGTTATTCATTTGGAATGTTTTGTCATTCCACAGTTACACAACAGATTGAAAAGTAGTTTACTTTTAGACTCTTGATCCTTTATACACACCTGGTTCTCAGAGACCATCCATGTGGGCTGCTCTTTTTAATGCTGAAATGAATGTGATTTGAGTTTACTTGTGTGGTTCTCATTACCCTCCGTGTGATTAGGGGGACTGATGGGCAACAAAGATATCTCCAAGTTTTAGTAGCACAAAGTTAATCCTGTCTTAATTGTTTCCAGCTGAATCTGTTTGCCCTGCATTTAGGAGTCTGCGCCTAGGTAAGTACATCCAACCAATATTAATGCTCAAGTACTTGTTCTGTCACATGGCACCATATATACACATACACATATATACACATACAGTATGTACACACGTTCACACCAAGGAGTAATGAATCAAATGCCAATTCACCTCCTGGCAGGAAATCCAGAAAACCCAATGAAAATCAAGACAAAACTCCCCCAGCTCAGGATCGAACCTGAGACTGTGAAGCAGCAAAAATATCCTCAGCATGTTCTGTTACGTAATTAACACACTTGAGGTTATGCTGTTGTACTGAATATCAGCATAGCTGTGAGTAGGATATCACAGCCTTGCTGATATTCAGTACAACATTGTGACATTTAGTTTGATATTTCACACTATACTTTTATTATTAACAGATTATGATTTATTTGCCAATGCATATCCTTCCGTGCCTGACAGACAGTTAGTGTAAATAACAGGGGTGAAAGTTTTAATAAAAACTTAAGAGATTTACTTTATATCTCCACTTATTCCGCTTTAGAATATCAGCTAACTTCTGGTGTTTTGGAGTTTAATCCCAAATAGCATGAAATGGAAAGCTAGTGCACTATGTAGAGTTCTACATACACACACACACACACACACACACACACACACCAAGTAGCGCTCATGATCAGTGGTTAGAGATTTGGGATTCAGCCTCGTGTTAGAAGCTAGTGAGCTTTGTAGCCATAAATAAAAGAACACGGATGGTTCAGGGGTGATACTGGATGACTAAGAAGCAATTAGTAAGGAATCAAAATATTGTTTAAGACATCGTTATATTATCAGATGTGTTTTTTTGCTGAAAGTGCTTTTGTGATTAGTTTTGAATGTGTTTTTTGGTAGGTAGTTGCTCTCCCCTCAGTCTACTGGACCTTACCGGCCTACTTTCACTCATGCTGTGACTTGCCATGGTTAGTGTAATTAACGATTCGTATAACGCCATGGACGCAGAGTGTTACGTTTAGTTAAACGTCCCAGCAGTGTTACCGTCCATTATCACCACTCATGGAATGCCTCTCGTCCAATCGGATTGCTCAGTTGGAACTAACTGTTGTATAGTTACAGTTAAATGTCTCAATGCTGTTTACTATCTATTGTCACAACCTGTGAAACGGCTCCCGTCCAATCAGATTAGGCAGTTGGAACTAACTTAATTTAGAGCTTTTGAAATTTTTTACTGAATATTATACCCTCAAAGAAAACCTCTGATCATACTCATCATAGTATTATATAATAAGTATGTATTTTTTAAATAATTAATTTAACTTAGATAATTACAGAATATTGTTGGTTTTCAATGGTAAATTTTTTTTGGCACATTACTAGGGAATGTTTGCTATAGACCACTTGAGACAAAAAAAATATAGACCGGAAGGTTAAATTCATTCGCTTTCTTTTTTTGTTACCAAGATACGGTCTTGTAATTTTTTATACTGGATCAACCTTTTTGAAGAGATTACATTGCCAGAATAGATATTTTTGTCCTTTTAAAGGTCATAGACATGTAAAAGGGTAAATGCACCACCAGATCATCAAGGCAAAATCTTTTTGGACTAGTTTGATTGTAAATTTTCATAGTTCTAATAAAATTAGTCATAGGTTATTAGGAAATAACCATAAATAATTAATCTATTATTAGATCCTTCTATTCCCATCTAAATTTCAAATGGTAGGACAACTTTACCTTATCCTAACCTATGATTTCCATGTGTGAAAAATACTGTGAAATCAATGCATAAATCAGTAGTACGGTGTTGTTTGTGGTGTTAAAGTTGCCCTGTTCTTCAATAGTTGTACGTCTTGTTCCACACTGCCGATGTTACTCTGCTTGTTAAAATAATGTATAGGACACATAAAGTCAACAGTGATAGAGGAGCTGCTGTTTTTTCTCGGTTTTTTATCTTTCTCTCTTACACATTTATCTATACGGTCAAGGGCATTTCTTTTACATGTGCTTTCTGTCCTCCCATTAGGATACTTTATGGAAGCATAAACAATTCCACAAATTCCATGTTACTGTCAGAGCTTTGCAATGTCCCTGCAATCTCCAACCTCTTTTTGTTGTTATTGTTGTTGGTGGGGGAATTCATAATCTTTCATATCATATTCCTTATTCACATAAGCATCAGGATTTATTTCCTTTTAAGGATGTATGGGTGTCTGTTAGGGCCAGGAGATGTGGCCTTCAGCCTGGAGCTTTAAGTCATTCTTAACCTTCTGTCTTTCTGGTTTGGATCTTTTAGTGGTACAGTGTCTGCCTACAACATGATATTTTAAAGTGTCCAAGCAACTGTTTTAGTCAGGAGGATGTTCAAATATAGTAGCAGAGTGGACTTTCTCAGGCTTCTCTGTCAGTGAGAATGCGGATGACTAAGAGTACACTCTGAAACGACCCCATGGAAAAATTGCTTCCATCTTACACAGTATCCTCATGAGAACAGTTCTCTTAATTATATTAACTGCAACAATAATAGTCATTCACAATATGAATCATTTTTCAAAATAGAAATGGGTTAGATGTGATACGATTACTGTATGCTTATTATTTTAATACCACTTACAATTAATGTTCATGGGGGGCATGGTGGTTTAGTGGTTAGCACTGTAATGTAGCCTCCCGTCTGTGGGGGGGTCGGGATTTGGACTCTCACTTCCAGTAAGTTTATCTGAGATTGCATGTTCTCCTCGTGCTTGGTGGGTCTCCTCAGGGCAACCTGGTTTCCCCTCCAAAGTCCATAGACATGTGTTATGGACTGATTAGTGTTCCCAAATAACCCGTAGAGTATGATTTGATGTCACTGTGTGTGTGCAAGTCCATGGTGTACCCTACTTTGTGCCATGAATTTCATGAGTCCTTATGTGACTCCACACAGGATAAGTGGTCCAAAAACTGAATTGATGAATAAATTAACATATATATTTGGGGCAATATAGTGCTGCAAATGGTATTGCTGCCATCTCCCATATAAAGCTCTGTATACTGTCTGTGCAGAGGTCTACAGACTCTGAAAGAACTTGCAGCCTGACAGATAAAAGACAAATTGTGATTTAAAGCATATATAAGAGCATGCTTAATAATAATAATAATAATAATAATAATAATTTTAAACGGAATTTAAAAAACGGTGAGTCTTACTTTATTTGAACAAACAATAATGATAGAATCATTATTTGCCATTAATGTCAAATAATTCCCCATGGACATGCATTAAATACAGTATATGCTGTATAAACACTGAGCTATATGGTATTACTGTCGAATGGCCCTAAAACTGGTGCATTCTAAACTATAAAACATGTTGTTTAGCCATTATGTTAACTGTTGCTTAAATTGATGTTCCTTTATGTTAAATGTGAACCACATGTTTGATGTTCTGGTTACTTTTGTCTGTGGGTCAAATGTGGAGTGTTGTTGTTTTGGTATTTATTATGCGCTGGAAGAATCTCAGCTGGAAAACCGGAAGAGCCAAAAATAGTGAGTAATGAGAAAATGAGGTTCTTTGACTCGCATGTAGTCCCGCACACATACACACATAAACACACACTGCTGCCCCGCCACCCGTCATTCCTGACCTCTATTACCACTATGTGACCACTCCACTTCCTGTCATATTTTGGGAGGCTGAGTGAGAGCGTGAGAACAGCTTTGTCTGGGCCATGGAGAAATCCCAGAACAAGAAGTAGACCCCCATCTTATTCACTTAAAATGTGTACAACACAAAAAGTTCAGTTCCATATCTTTATTTTCTCCTTGTTCGCTCCTTAAAATAGTCACATGGTTTCGTTTCACATCTTATCCTCTCATGAGTCTTATTTCTTTCTGGAGACGGTTCAGTCATATGCTTTTGAAGAGGTTGTACAAAGCAAAATCATCCACATAAATGTTTTTTTTTTTTTTTCTTACACATGGCTTATAATAGTTCTTCCATGCTGTTTGCAACTGAAAGAAAAATATTGTTCTGAAGACAATATTAATGAAAAATGTTTATACACTCAATTTTCTATCCATCTTTTTTCTTGTGCAATGCTAAGTTAATAACTTGTACAACAGGACTACAATTGATTCCTTATCAGTTTCTTTCATTTATTAATTTGGCAGCTGAACAAACGCACAACCATGTTCTCACCAGCTACTCACTGTGTGACTGTTAGCTAATAGATTCCATATGTGGGAACAAGGAAGTCCAGTAGTCTGTGTGATGTAAACATGAATCCATTTGAATTTGTGCCAAAATGGCTCTTGTGATAAAACTAACTCTGTCTAAACTAGTCATTAGTGTTTGCCACACAGTCAACTGTGGGAACTGAGATCTTTAATGTAAGAAGAACGATATCAAGTAAATGGTGGCTCTCCAGACTGAATTAATTACACAAGAAAATGGCCGGATGAGATCAGGAAAACTGGTCAGTCATCCCGGAGGGGCTGCTGCCTGGCAAACAACCCCCATGCTGGACATCTGAAACCGGGCTGGTTTTGCTGAGTGAACTGCTATGAGGTCATTAAGGCCTGCAGAAGATAATGGAACACCCAGTAGAACCCAGCATGGTCTTTTATAATGACTGTATAATGAAAATACAGGTTGGGGATTCGGTCATGTTTTTATGACTTTACGGCAAGCAAATGTCTCCATAATGCTTTTTTTTTTTTTTTTTTTTGCTGTTTAAATAGTGACCATCTAGAGACACTTTAGCGAATTGGAATGCATCGCATTATTGGCTAATACAAAGATCACACAATTATAAGGCCACAGCGATCCAGGAGTGCAACTATTTCATCTATGACCGCTTTTCTCAACAAAACGGACATAATAATATAATAGCATGAAAATATGCAGAGAATTGTTTAACTAAACGAAACCCAACTATGCAGAATGTATACTGTTAGAGAGTGTTTGTCTATTTATGACTTGAATTAGCCTGCACTTCCCACACAGACCTTTTATGCAACCCTACATAGAGGTTTTAGAGAATCTAATAAATTAAAGAAATCCTCATACTTTCAGTAACTAATGTAAACCTGAGGTGGCAATGCCGTGGTGGTGAGCACTGCGATTGTGCAGCTACAGCGTTGAGCATTCAATTCCCGCCTTGGGTCTATGTGTGTGGAGTTTGCATCTTTTGCCTGGGCTTGGTAGGTTTCCACCAGGTACTCCAGTTTCCTCCAACAGTACAAAGATATACAGAAGAACCTACTGTAACTTGTGTTTCCACAGTGTGTGTTGTGTGCATGTGTGCTGGCTGAGCTGGGTTAAAAATCCTTTTCATTGGTTTTGGTGTCTTTTTTAACTCTACAAAAGCAAATGTTTCCTGTGTACAGTGTAGATGTTATAATCCTCTTCCATTTTCATGTTACTCTGACTTAACCCTGCTGCCTTGCAGCTCCAAGATTGGGGGTTAAAATCTCGCCTCTTCTCTTCGTGCATGGAGCTTGTTCACTGCATGCTTGGTGGATTTTCTTAGAGTCCGAGATTCTCCCACAAGCCCGAAGATAAGCATCTTAAGCTGACTGTTGTTTCCAAATTGCCCATGGTGGGTAATTGGGTATGTGAGTGTGTGATTGTGCCTTTCAATGCCACCCCATGCTTGTCACCCCATTGAGGGTGTACCCTGCCTTGTGCTCTGGGATCGGCTGCAGACTCCTCTCGACCCATTATAGGAGAAGTGTTATAGACGATGGATGGATGGATGGATTTTCATGACAGACAATTTTTTTTTTACCTCGCTATAGTTTGTCTCTAGATTTGGAGTGCTGTTGCACTACTTTATAGTTTTTTATTGACATATAAGTGAATCTAAATACCTGCCTTTATACCTTTTAGCTCTGTTCAATAGTCATTTAGAGTTTCCAGTTGTCTGAACACTGGCATCTTTAATGGGGTTTTGTGGGCATCACTTAATTCAAATGAACTTTGCTGGAAATATGCTTTGCACTTTATGGGTGATCAACATCGTTCTTTGTTGGATTTGCACAAACATTTACATACAACTTTACTAAAGGCTTTGATAAAAGAGGCTCAGCTTACAAGTTCCCTTTGTAAAGCAAGACTCATTTTGAAAACGTGAATGGTACCAGGTAACGTGGAATTGTTCTATTAAAACAGATCACACACCAAGCTGAATACTTGCTCTTGGGTTTATATTTTGACAATATGACTAGATGCTCCTGAAGCGCTGATGGGGCATGAATAATGGAAACTCAAGTGGTTGAGGTGGAAAATAGCAGGCTTTCAGTCTAACTGCTCTCGATAATTTTTGGTTTCAGCTACATCTATTATAAGACATGGTAGTTTCAAGTCCATCAAACCCGGCTGACATCTACACGTTCTCGTTTTGGGAAGCTTTGAACAGCATAACATTTCTAAACCAATGTTGCTGTAAAAAAAGGAGGTGATTTTGGTAGTTTGGTAGTCTAAACATCATCAAAACACACACACACAGATGGATCAGATGGGCTGGCCTTTGGTCCCTGTGGATGAACGGGTACTCAAGATCCTGTCACTAGTTTGCTAGTATGTACAGTAGTTGGTGATCATTGATAGCCTTAGCATCAACCTCATTTCTTCTTTTGTCCATTCCAACCACGTGGCATTCAGCATCACCAGTATACTAATCACCGGCCTGATCATCTGTCATCATCTGCACCTGTTTCTCACTGGTTATTTAACTTGGTGATTTAAGTTAATTTAAGTTAAAAGTTTAAATGGTTTTTATGCTTAATGGTCTGTGTGTCACTGTGTGACTTTACATACAAAAACATTTCTTCGAAACCGGTTAGATACAGGGACTGGTCTAAAAATGAAAGCTAAAACCTTGCCAAAAATGAGAGCAATTAATGTCCTTCAGGAAGCCTGGAGAACTATTCCTCAAGGCTACCATAAGTCTGGATTTTTGAATGCAAAATATAAAGAAATGGCTCAAGACTTTTTCACAGTACTGTATACAGTACATACAGTATATCATTTTTGTTTTAATTTCAATGATCATTTTTCACGAAAATCAAGAATTCAGTATTCCAAATTATTACAATATTAACTAAGATCAGTTACATTTAGGCATTTGGCAGACACTCTTATCCAGAGCGACTTACATTTTTATCACATTATACATCTGAGCAGTTGAGGGCCTTTCTCAAGGGCCCAACAATGGCAACTTGGTGGTTGTGGGGTTTGAACCTGGGATCTTCCGAACCGTAGTCCAATGCCTTAACCATCCGGTGTAAAACCTGTGCCAAGTTGTAGTGTGGACTGGATATTCTGCTGTGGCGACCCCTTGCCGAAAGACCAACAAAATTCTCATGTAGTAATCAGCAAAACAAAAACATTTGCAATATTTTATTTTAAATGTACATTTACATAATGAATCAAGAATATAAGGTCCCCTGTCAGGATCTTATGATGTCCCTGGAGAACACTCACATCTTCAGTAACTGCCTGCAACCATGGGGTAACCCTGTATAATTAACCGTCCTTTTCCCTTCACATTGCTAACCTTATACACTTTTGTTGATTCCTTCTTAGTAACATCAGAAGAAGTTGTCCATTTCTCTTAACACAGGCCACTTAGGTGATTGTTCAGTCCCTTGTTATTTCAGGACTGAATTACCAGAATATGGCTGCATGACTTGTTTTCATAAAACTTCAAAGCACATACTGTATGTAAGTCGATCTGAATAAGGGCATCTGACAAGTGCCAGTGCCACATGTAAAATAAATTATGTAAAAAAAAAATTACTATTCTATTAACTTAAATAGTCAAATTTTTCAACCAAAATTGTGAGCTACACTTTCAGAGGGATCATTTTTCATCTTTCTTAATTTCACAAGAAAGCATGAAATGGTTTAAATATTGCAAAACAAAACAAAAAGAAAAATTATGATGAAATACACATGAGAAAATGGCAAGCATGAGAATGTCATGAGCAGGATTTAAGTCTGTAGTTATATATGGGGGTTGAATACTGATGTTTGCAAATTCAGTGTTACTATGCATGACTACAGCTCTGCATGTGGCTCAATTTTTTCCCTCCTTTTTCATGTTTAAAATGCATACTGTATCTAAATAGCTTTGTAAGAAAAGCCTTGGATTAGTTTCATATAATGTTCTAGTTATAAAATGTTATGATATTGATTTTTTGGACATTGCATTGTTTGATTTTGAAGATGTAACATAATATCCAGTTTTAAAGCTTGAAATAAACAGAAGTCAGACTTGCTTGCATTTGTTTAGGCAACTGACTAAGACTCACTATTGGCAAGGTAAGGGTCTGTCATATGGTTTACTGCATTCATAGGAAATTTATAGGCCATTTGAGTTGATGTCAAAAATGTAAATATCTGAGTAAATGGAAATCACATCACATTTACAATGAGTTCACATCGCAGCTCTTCTCTTAGGAGTAACATGATCACAGCTAATAGAAATGACCAGAGTCCCTTCAAGCTTTCCTTGGTACTTACAGTATAGTATAGCATTAACATCTACTGTATACCCTTAAGTTTTATCAATGTCTATTTTCACTCCATTTTCCCCTCACATGATTTAACAAGTATTGTAATTAGTAATTTGTGTGGGGACAAACTGGAGAAATCTTTTTCTATAAGGCAGAAAGGAGAATTTGTGTAAAAATACGTACCCAATAAAGTGGGTTCCTTCCAGTCAATTAAACAAACTGCCTGGGGTCTGCCCACACATTGTTTAAATCAAAGGGCAGAGCAGAGCATGGAGATCTGTAAACACTCTTCCCAGTGCCTCTGCACATGCTAGATGTGTATATATGTGAGAGAGCATGTGTGTGCGAACAAGTTAATAAGTGTGTCCTAGGAAGATAAGGTGTCATTAATGAGTCAATGTTTTATAATGTGTTACTGGTCAGGTTGGCATAAAGGAGATTATAAAGGTAATGTGTGGGCTTGTGTATGCCTATAAGTGTGTGAGAGAAAGTGTTTGTGTGTAGTTAGACCTCCCATACATCTGTGCGTGTGATTCTGGCTTTTGTCCAGCTGTCACATAATCTTTAGGCATCCTTTAATGCAATATAGAAGGTCAAGAAGAGCAGATAGGGGTGATGGGAAACACACTTGCCTGTGATGACCTTGAACAACATATTCATAATGAAACATGTTTATGTGGATGGATTTTAATTACACAGCTAGACAAATTAAAAGACAGCTAAACAATTTAAAAATAATAAGTGATTTCTGTTTATCTATAGGCCAAGCATAATTTATTTAACATAAATCCAGCAATGATTGGACTCATGGTCAAGACTTTTGGTCCTTTGTATAATGTGTACATTGATTGGACAGTATTTGCCTACTATATTTATTGCATATTTATTGCATATTATTGCATACAGTGGAATCTCGGATTACAAGCGTAATTCGTTCCGGAAGCGGGCTCGTTTTCCAAAACACTCGTAAATCAAAGCACATTTTCCCGTAAGTAATAATGGAAATTAAAATTATTCGTTCCACAACCCAAAAAAATAAATACATAAAAATAATTAACACAAAATATAAAGTAAAAATAAAACAAATTAACCTGCACTTTACC
>JAOVVB010000043.1:15193989-15207405 GCA_028570985.1 Heterobranchus longifilis
ATCCTGTATTCAGGGTCGCGGGGGGCCTGGAGCCTATCCCAGGAGACTTAGGGCATGAGGCGGGGTACACCCTGGACTGAGTGTCAATCCATCACAGGGAATACACACACTTACATGCTCATTATGGACAATTTGGGAACACCAATTAGCCTAGTCTGCAGGTCTTTGGACTGTGGGAGGAAACCGGAGTACCCGTAGGGAACCCACCAAACATAGGGAGAACTTGCAAACTCCATGCACACAGAGACGGGAATCTGACCGGGAATAGAACCCGAACCTTGGAGGTGCAAGGGGACGTGCTAACCATGTCGCCGACATTTTATTTTATTTCTGATCAAAAGAACGAAATGACTCAAAGAAAGATCCGTTCATTTTGATGAACGAGATTCAAAGACCTGAAATCACTATGATCCAAACTTCCCATCACTAGAAGAGAGTGAGAGTCAGGTGAAGAGAATATATATCTAAGTTTTTGTTTTGTTTTTTTGCAGTGAGTCGGGGGAGAGGGGTGTTTGTGTGTGTGTGTGTGTTTATAAATTCATCCTTGAAAACTGGGACAAAACATGTCCAGCACACAATAAAGAATGTTTTTCTGTAAAATTCTGAAATAATTCATATTTTTTATTATGATCGATTTTAAGATATTAAAGATAAAATAGATTAAAAAGATATTTTTTCAATCAAATTTTTTTTTATATAAAAAGGGTATATTTACACTTTTATATATATATAACTATTATATATAAAGTGTCCCCACTAGACCTGAAGAAGTCAAGAAAAAAGGTTCACATCGTCAAAAAAAAACTGATTTAAAATATATGAAATAAACACTAATTGTGTGCTAAGTAAAATAAGTACATGTTTAATAATTAACGACTGTTAATGACAGGATATCTTGTGGTCAACCGAAACTCCAAGGACCTTTTCATGACTCCTTGTTTGTTCTATAGCATGTTCAACTGCTCAGGTTCTTGTAAGTTTGATAATTTTTTAAAATATTTTTATTTTTATATTTTTGAACCTGGGACCTTCAGTAGTCCAAAAACACAGCAGGTCTTTAGAAAGGCCTCAGAACTTAGGGGAAGCTGCAGTGATTCAGCGCTCTTCTTAAATTTGTGTAAATTTCCAATCTTTATCAATATAGTAGCTAATACATTTTCCCGTATTCATCTAGAGCACAAACTGGGCTTCCATAATGAGACTGATGTAAATATGTTTGATTCATGTGCTGAATAAATGTGCAACTTTTAACATATAAAAAACACAATTTCACAGAAAGACCTTTAGTTTGGGGTGAAGTGACTGATGTGCCTAAGGCCTTGTTCACATGGGCGTCAAATTTTTGGATAAACCAACGTGCTCTGAACGTCCTAGACGTTTATGTTGCGTTTTGTAGTGGCACTCGATTGACTTCTACACTGGCATTCGTTTGTCTCTGTCTAACACCAGCCTGCAGCCCAAATTGTAGTTTCTGTGTTAACCTGTGGAGGCAGTGTCGGGAACTGGATATGAAAGCCCGTCGCTACTGGGTTCACTCTCTGACTGCACAACGTCGGATTAAAGGATTTTATGTGGTTTATGAAGAAATGCAAAAATTTCCGCGCAGGTTTTTCAACAATTTATTTTATTTTGCTTTTTTCCCCATTTCCCTATGTATAGCATGTAGGATCACGGGATATATCCGGTCCTCCGAAGCGTAAAATGAACGCGAAGAAAACGCACTAGAAGCGTTTTCGTTTCGTTCGTTGGGATTTGAACGCCAAGAAAAAGCTGCATGCAACGTTTTTTTGACGGCGTATAAACGCGCAGCCGGACAAACGCACGTCACCAAAGCCCGTGTGAACACTCTCATTGACTCCTATGTGTAGAAAACCCTCGGAGCTACGAACGCCAGAAAAACGCTCGATTTTAACGCCCGTGTGAACAAGGCCTAACTGTTAAACACTTCTAGGATTTTCTCATACATTCCTTAGCTGAGTGGGGGTTAAATTGCTGGCTCAACTAGATTTTTGTAGTTCATTCAGTCTGAGTCTACAAAGTTTTCAAGAACACAGTGTTACCGATTGTTTAAACAAATACCATTGTAAGAAGTTGGGCCAACAATGCAATATTAATTCATTCAACATTCATCTAGATGAGTTTTTACAGGGCTTATGGTTGTTGACAATAGGCTTTGTGAAACACCAGCCTGGGCTAGAAAGACATCATCCCACATAACTGCCATTCAGAAGCTTCAAGGTTGTGTAGTGGCCTCATACTTTTGATTCCTGCCTCGGCTCTGTCTGTGTGGAGTTTGTCCCAGTACTTGGTGGGTTTCCCTTCACAGTTTAAAGGCTTATTGCCCTCTCCAAATTAGCCGTCGTGTGAATGCACGGGTAAACATGTGTTCATAACTGCCTTGTGATGGATTGGCACCCCATGCTGGGTATTACTCCACTTTGTGGAGGAAAAAACAGAGACCATGAGATGAAGACGCTAGAGTTGTGAGAAGGCAACAGTAACCGCTGCATCGCTTTCCCACCACAGCTCACTAAATTTCAGAGACAAATGTATATCACCAGGACATGGTTTATTTGCAAACATAGTTCATGCATATGGACACTTGTTAATGTATGCATAATTGATGGATATAACAAATTTCATCAAATTGCTTTCTAATGGCTATTGAAAGGTTTTTTATGGTGGGGAGGATTAATAATTCATATATTTGCTCTTGGCTCCCATTCCACTCCCATGATGCATCTCTTATTAATCACTTTATTCAACATGTTCGCAAATCTTCTTTTTTCAGTCACAGCACTCTTGGTGTAGACATTATCTTCAACGAGGTTCCTTCCATATCTACTCTCAGATTCTAGGTTTTGTTTATGCTTATATTGTTAATGCTAAGATCACTGAACAGCTATGCATGAAGTGTGACTCTTTTCACTCCAGCTCTCTCTTATGACTCATCATCCCTTGTTTGTGATATCTAGGGGAATGTTGGAGAAAAAAAGAAAAACGTTGGGATGTTTTTGGCTCACAGTACTGCTTGGTATCTTTATGTTTTTATAGATAATGGATTCTGAAAGTGGAAGGTATGAGGTACAGTATATGTGTATATAGAATTACATAAATAATTCTCCATGTCAAGACCTTAAAACAAGATCATTTAAAATGGCCTCCTATAGATAACATTACTGTAGTGACATGATGGTTGTTTTGAATAAGGTGTGGCAATGTCATTTGAGGTTGTGAACATAAAACATCACATTCCTATGCAATAATCATTCAAGAAGGATTTTTTAAACAACAAACACACTCAGGTTTCAGGATATAGATCATGATCACTCCCCCCTCAAGTCATGGCCAGAACACACTGCACAATGTTGTCCATGACCAAAATACTATTATGGCGGGATATGTATACATGACAAATATATTCTGTAACTTACTGTAAGTATAAGGATTATTTTGATTATGGAACATCAATGTTGGGTGATTATTGCACACAAATGTGACGGTTTTGATGGAATGTTCACTTTTATATCATGAAATATATGAGCATTCTATATATGCTTTTTTAAAATATATGATTTCAGTGCAAAACGAGATACATCCATTCTGTACGTTTTGAGGAAAAGTTGTTTTGGAAAAGATTGTTTAGGAGAATAAAAATCACCTCCCATGATTTCAGTTTTTTTCAGAATCTATAAATCAGCCTTTGTGGTAAAATAAATATACAGTTTATTATCACTCTTATTTTGGTTTTAATAAAGTATTAATAAAAAAGAGCAAACTCTTGCTTATTTTATAAATGTTTTTAAAAAGATTTGATGTGAAACAAAACTCACCACTTTTTTCTCATTTCCTTTACTTTTAATTTGCTGCCAGTATGTATCATTACAAAGATTCACATGTTCACAAACAACAAAAAAACAAAAATTACAATAACAACAAAAGTTTCAATATTGGAGCTTTGTTTTAAAACCATCCAGAGAGTGATTTCCTAGTGAAATACACACACATACAAATTCTGACATCAAAAGATTGGATTTGTGGTTTTATTCAGTGAGCTAATTAATGTGAATTTAATTAAATTAAATTGCATACATTTGCATAAATAAACCCAGAATAAAAAAAATTACCCCAATGACATGGTGTATCCTTTCTTATTAGCTTATGTAATATGTAGCTTATGTTTTGTTGCACATTAAATCTTTTAGATTACAAAGATGCTAACAAAATTTATATAAAATATTGTTAAATAACACACATAGCAGTGTTTATATAAAATAAAAAGTAATAAACCAAAAATAAAACCTTTTTATTGTTTACCTTGATGACATGGAGTATCTTTCTTAATAGCTTATGTAATCTTGAACTTTCCAGTGATCAACATCATTTGTTTTTCTAATTCTTTCCTTCAATGTTTTAAATTCTTGTTTCAGGGAGTTTATAACACTTTGAATATAAACTGTGACACATCATGCTTGTGTAGCTATATCATTTAGGCAATGTATTGTTTTCTTTAAATCACTTCAGGTCAGTTCTGTGCCCCAGGATGTGAGCATAAATCTGGTCCAGATGTTAACACTAAGGGTGCTACTTTAGGTCATCACATTAATGTGACAGAGAAAATACTTTCATTGCAAGTCAGGTTTGGATGTTGGACAGAATTGTTTACATTCCTCTATATTTCTTTTTAAATTCCAACCATTACCGAAGAACTAGAACAATATCTTAAAGGTAATTTATTATAGGAATAACACAATTGTATTAAACCAGATATACAGAAATTGGGTTACATGGAAATTTTGTAAATTTTTACTTGATCTTTTATGGCACTGCTGTGTACTGCTTAAGTAAATGGTTGCTTTTAAGTAATAATAAAAAAAAAGATTTTAATAAATGCTTGTCTTAGTTTTAGTCAGTGACTCACTACTTTATTTTCGCATTTATTATATTTGTGCTGTCAAAATAAAATTATGTCCAGTGATCTAACATCCACAATGATGCAAATTAACCTCTTGAGGTCTCTTGTATTCTTTCCAACACTGTTGTCATTCGCTGAAATTCAGCCTTAATTAAGTTAGCACGATGTTTTGGATTCTGCTTTTAAAAAAACTATTTGTTTGAAAAGCCAAACAAAGAAATGACCAACAATCTCATACTGACATTACGTTTTGTCTTTGCCCAAGGTCTTTTTATTCCATTGTTTAATTGTGGCTCAGGGGGTAATAATGCTGTGTAAGCAAGGACTCCAACACTGAAAATTCCTGGCAGATTTACAAACAGCCAAGTACAACAGGGAAAAGTTTATGCTCGAGCTGAGAGAAAAACGAATGCATTTTGGAAGGCATCCTCATACTAGCATTTTCCAACAGTGTATTAAAGGAGGAAGGTATGCTTTAAAAGATATCTTTAAACTGATAAAAAAAAAAAAAGAGGAGTGGGAAATAAAGCAGAAAGGAACACGATGAGGAAAAGAGAATGAAAATGGGGAATGAGAAGTTTGGGAAGTAGATATTGGATTTCGCTTCAGCTGAAACAATAGCACCATTCACCCACAGTAGGAGCGCTCTCTTCATCTGCACTCACAGTGTGATAGCTAAACCAGTGACCTGCAGGAACAGCCAGCTGCTCTGCACAATATCACTCCTGTGATCAACTGACACGTCTGTCTCACTAACCCGTAGCCATATTATCTCTCCCTTCTACAGAGGAGGCAACCAGGGAGGAGTTCACTGACGAGATTTTGGGGGCGTCATGGGTCATTCCTACCCAACCGCTAAATCCACACTTGAGAAGGAAATTTCAGACATGTTTAAGTCTAGACTTTTATGGGTGTGGACTAATGTAATGCAATTGGCTGAGATTTCTAATTAGATTTACATATTCCTTCTCCCAGATTGTCTTCCTTCGAGACTTGCTTGAACAGTTTGAATGCATGATAAATGGTAGCAGGTTGGGCAATGCAGATGTATTATGGGTGTCTTGTTTAAAGCAAGAAGGCTGTTGGAATCCACTCCTATTAAACCATCCAAGGGTGTTAGCCTTTTTCCAGGTTTTGAAAATAATATAATAAATCTTACACCATATCTTGGACTGGTTTCTGTTTAAAATGTTGTGGTATATAGTTCCCAGCAGGATTGTCTGGGTTGGTAAAGCTAAAGATGCCCTTATATATCATTAGATAAAATAATAAGTGCTAAATATCAAATAAAACAATACAATTAAGTTAATTATATAAATTATATTTAGTTTCTTGCTGCCAAATGGGAGACCCTTTATATGCTGTCAGTGAAATGATATAAATTCGCCTTTAAATATCAAGATGATGAAGGCTAATGACTATTACAGTGAAGGTTCTCTCTAGCCACCAGTGCATAGATAAAAATTTAGACCAATGTGAGGTCAACTGTGACAGCCTTCGTATTTCTTGACTTTAGTAATGGATTCAGGATGGAGATGAGGTAAAGAATGGAAAATAATGCTAAAATACACTCGGTACATTCAAGTTGGATTGTTAGAAGCAAAGTGGGCAAAGTTAACCTTAAGCAAAGTTCAGGTTTAGATAAAGAAGTGATTTAAAAAAAAAACGTAGTTCATATAATTATGCAGTCTTTCTGTTTCATGTCAGCTTTTAATTACTTCATTAAGACTTGAATGAATAAACTCTTCTCCTAATAAATGCAATCATTAGTGGGTGCACTTTAAAGACAAAATACATGCAAACACATTCATCCAGCAAGCATTAAAGATGACCATGAAGCAATGCAGATCGTGCTCTTTTTTTCTAAAACAAGTGCATCATATTTACTAATCTGATCCTGCCCACCAAAAAGTTTGATATTTTTTAAATAAGGAAAAGATTTATTAATGCCTAATCTGGAAAGAACAATAAAGTCACAATAACCTACTAATTTCCACCCGAAATGATTAGGGGCTGTTTTCTCCTTGTTTGGTGCTTTTAGACAGTTCCGTTACTGCATCTGGTCTTTGGCATGCGTGTTTGTATTAGCATTTTGTAATCATTTACATTGTGGCTAATTGCCAGCAATCAAAACTAATGTTGCCTGATAAGAAACTTTTCTTCCTTCTTATCAGTCTAAAATCTTGGTCAACATTTGAAATAGTTTAACTAAACATACATTGCTGGTCCTGTTAATGATGGTGTTTTTTGCCAACAATTTCTCCTATGGGACATTTATAGAATTCTGCTTGTTCTTTGGTACATTTGCTTTCTTTGGTGGCACAAAGGTTTAATTAAAATTTTAACACTTAATAATTGTCTCAGTATCTTTCTTATTTATGCACATGATCCGACATAGTTACTCATAACAAAAGCTGTTACATGGTGATCAGCCATAACAAATACCAGAACACTGTTTTTGAAACATGGTGGTGCCTCACTGATGCACTGGGATTTGTCACAACGTGATTAAAGTTTCGAGTATCAATTTACTTTTATGTTTTTTTCTTGCCAAATATATGCAAAATGGCAAAGATTTCTGCAGAAGAACTCCAAAAGCCCATGTGGAGGAACATGAGTTATGGTATGAGTCATGATTTATCATACCTTAGTGTCAATAGTAGCAGTTATTGCTTGGTTTCACGTGACTGAGATTTTGGGAATTTGGAGGTTAGATCAGCAGCCTTGAACTCTTTGCTTGCTATGTTGCACTGAGTGTTCTCTTAGCTAGCATTAATGTTTTTAAAGCATTTTGGCCTACACTGGCACTTCTGTGGGACTGGAGAAGGCGGACTGGCCTTTGGTTCCGACAGACATAAACAGTGGCAAGGAAAAACACGATGGCAATATAGCAATTCACCAAATGCAAACAATGCAAATATTTAAATCAATCTAATAATCTTTTTTAAATTTGATTGTAAACATATTAATGCTGATGATCATGATCATGCAATCACTGCAAGTTTTTCAATTAAGCTATAGCAATTCAGCCAGTAACTGTAGGTGGAAACCATGTAGTTAATTACGGCCCATCTTATTCTTCCAGATGATGAACTAGAAATATTAATTCATTCATTTTCATGGTCAAGTATATTGTAAATAGTTGTCAAGACACAACATAATGTGGCACTTGTTTAATTCTCTACCTACTTAGATTTTGATAGTTAATTACAATATGTTAATGGACAAACTGATAAATTATAATCCTTCGTTTATTTATTCATACTTGGACTATGGTTGATATGGAGCCAACCCCAGCATCAGTAACCAATCTCAGGATTGAACCAAGACCCTGGAGCTGTGAGGCAGCCACATGACCCACTACACCACCCATGTGAAAGCTTTTGTGGCCATTATAACTCTTTCTGTTTCTGATTCTGACCAATCAGTGGTTATGACATAAAGTGTGCACAGATGGTACTTTTCAGGCTTTCATTGTGGTTTTGAATGAATACATTTGTGGCCATGTGTTGGCAAATTTTATCCTTCTTCTAAAGAAAACATGCCTGAAGTTTAGAACTGACAAGGCGTCCGAGCTCCGCTGGGTACAGCCCACTGAAAAGTACCATGTGAGCCTAGGTAGAGGTCCAGATTTAATTGTAAGGAGTGTTGAATTGTTAAGGTGGCATTAAATATTCTGTCCTTGAGAGAAGTTTTCTTTCCCAATGCCATCCCCTCCGAGCCTGTAAGAAAAGGAAACAGAAAACTATCTTCTATAGAGACAATTCCTATTCATAATGAATTCTTAATGTCTTTGCCATATATTTAATAGTGACCTCATTAAACATTTTAAATGTTTTTACAGCCCATAGTGTGTTTCAGACTGTTTTAGATTTACAATTAAGTGTAAATGTAATGTAAAAGTTTCAAATTCAGAAACTCGCATAACTAGAGCATGCCTCTAGCGAACTCCACCCTGTTCATGCAAATCCCTTGTAACAGAGTAGCACTGAAGTCTGTACTTCCATCTGAATACTGATGTGCACATTTCCAGCATTAAATCTTCACTTCTTATTTGCTCTGAATATAGTCTGCACATACCAAACTACAAGCCAACAGTCTCTTTCAGAATTCAGTATAAACAATACTATTAGCATTCTTAGCAAATAATGGCGCAGACCCTTTCAACATACGCTCTTGAAGGAAAAAATTTTTTTTTAAAGGTCCTTTAAGGTTTATAGCTTTCCAGAATGGAAATTCTTCTTTTAGGGGAAACTTGATGTTGTAGGGTTCTTTATAGACTTATTAAGAGTTCATACAATGACAATTAAAAGACGGAAAAATGATTTTCCATAAACATATAAGGGTTCACCAGATAATTAAGGAATCTTAGCTTTACAAAAGATTTTTACTTGGAACATTTTTTTTTTTAAATCAGGGAAACATTCTGATGTAGGGAAACATAGAACCTTTAAGGGTTTCACCAGAGGCACACATGAGGAGAGCCCTTAAGGGTCTAAGTGTTTGGTGAATAGCACTACATGTGTACCTCTAAGAACCAAAGATAAATCAAGTATTAGTGCAACCGTTACAAAGTAGTTGCTCAGTGAGGTGAATATATTGAGTGAATTACTTGAATAGTGAAAGAAAATCAAGCAATGATGGAAACCAAAACAATCCTTATCATAAATATTGTCAAATGAACAAAGTATGCTATGGTATTTTAAAGCCCTCCACACCTATTAAAACATCACATTATATCGTGAGTCATTTCTTCAATTATTTGCTTGGTAGAAAATGAGGAATGCATAACCTGAACCAGCTTAAGGAAAAGAAACTATTGTTCTCCGGTGAGGAGAAGGGATTATTCACTGAAACCAGTATCTTTTGAAGACAGACAGACACATACGCTATAATCATTAGAGAAGGGAAGTAAGGACAGTGAGACGGACACGTCACAGCACATCTCCCTGACGGGACTATGGGCGGGTGATAAAGAGAGGTTATCTCCTGCACACATACAGATGATTCGAAAGCCAGACAGTGACAGAACACAGAGGGGAAAAAAGACATTTAAAAGTGACTGTTCTGCACAATATGTTTTCAGACCAATATTTTAAAGATTATTGATTCATCTCTTTTTTTTTCTGCTTTGTGTGCAGATTTTCATGTCAGTTGTATTTAAATCTTCCATCTAGACTGAACATGGTTGAACCTGTGGAGCAAAATATTATATAGATGATAAATTCTGGATTGGTGCCCATTGGGATGTTTTTTTTTTTATTACACTCCACAGTCTGCTGTACAATTTCCACAGCTTCTCTTCTACAAAATATTTTTTGTGACCAGGTTTTAACGTTATAGCAGATACATATTCTGTAAATCTCCCCATAATCAAATGTGCAAAATCAAACTACACAAAGTAATAAGCTCATATGTTGCTTCATCCAATTGCATTGCTTAGTCCAGAATAAGCAATAAAATACAATTTAGGAGAGCATGTGTAGCCAGGCCAAAAAATATAAGAAAGCTTTAACATTAGACAGCCTTTGTTGTCATAAGCTCCAGCTGATTTTGGGAAAATCTATCTTGAAAAGCAAATAATTTCTGCTGTCTAATGGCTTTGAACAAATCCTAGTGGGATGCCTGCCTGAAAAAAATGTGGTGGTCAAGTCTACTGTTACACAGTTTGTGAACAGCATTGTTTCTCAGCTGGCTGCTTTACAGTAAATGTATTCATTTAAAAAGGAAAAAAAAGCGTATTGAAAAACATCGGCCTCTCAGAGATTTAAACTTTTTTCCCTTGCTTTGGATAGAAAGAGATCAAGAGGCCAGGTGGAATAAAATAAATAACTAAACATCAAATACATTTTTGCCCTCACAAGTTTTTTCCCCTGCATATGTATTTTTAAGGATCCCATCCTGATAATAGCTTCTGCCCGTGTAAATGACACTCACCTGTCTTGCGAAATATCTATGAACATGTTGCAGAAATACTAAGACACACCCTCATCACACACACCTATATGGACTGTTTAGCATGACCACGGATCTCTAAATGTGTTGTGTTGAATACACATATAAAAATAGCATTAGAATTACAGGTTTACAAAACTACAGCATTCAGAAAGTCCTGAGCTTGAATCCTTTTGGACGGAGTGAGGCGTAAAGGTGAACTTGATCTAAGTGAACATTGCCCGGGGAATTTACAAGCCTCAGTCCCTTAGTCAGTAATGCAGAAGAGCTGCTTATTACTATGCCAGCAGTCATATCATATTTTAACCTCGCTACTTTCTTACTGTTGCTTGGCGCACAAAATAGCTGTCCACTGACATGTGCTAAAGTTTTAGTGATAAATGTGTTTCATCCTTCTGCCTGCTAAGAAGTTCTTGTTAATAATATTGAGAAAACATCTGTTTTCTCTCGCTGTGTGTGTGTGTGTGTGTGTCTGTCTGTGTCATTCCTTGGCATGAAGACTAAGCTACAAGTGAGTGTCATAGAGAAGGATATACAATTTGCCAACAATTCAGTTCATCTTTTCCTTATCACAAACACTCTATGTGCCACATGAGCCACATCCAAAAATAGTTGGTTAGAGACCTCATATAATCAAAACCTTCCAATCCAAACCTTTTATACTTGAGTTATATTTATGCAATATATACTATATTTAGCCTTTCTAAAAAGTACACCACAATTGTGAGATCTGGTATTTATGAAGGTGCGTCAAAAATGATCTGCACGCTGAATGTAGGATTTATTTGAATACATTTTTAGAAAAGACAAATACATCATTTTTCGACATTATCTCCTTGCTTTTCAATACACTTTATCCATCTGTCAACAACCATTCGTATTCCCTCTCCTCCCTGAACCTTTCGTATTTTAGACTGAGCTGTGAGCCACGAATGTACCGATGTCTTCAGTTCTGCATTAGAAGTGAATCTTCGTTCGTCTTGGTAGGGCTGATTTCATGGGACCAAACAGGTGAAAGTCCGATGGAGCAAGATCAGGACAATACAGAGAATGCTTTAACACTTCAAAAGAAACTTTTGCAAAGTGTCGACAGTGTGGGCAAAATAAGCATCTCACTGTAATGAGCGATGTTGATTGTTTAACTTTTCCCTTATAATGTTCCAATACTGGCCCTTGAGAAGCCCAGGAAACTGTAATCATCAATTCTCCTGCTGACGGTTGACTTTTGAACTTTTTCTTGGTCGGCGATTGAGGATGTTTCCGGTCCATACTCTGGCGTTTACTCTCAGCCTCATAAAGTACTGTAGTAATGAATCCATGTTTCGTCACCAGTAATGATCCTATTTAAGACAATTTCACCTTACTTGGCGTATTGATCCGAATTTTGTTCGCAGATATTCAAACTCCTCTGTTTATTCTCTTCCGTGAGTTGTTTCGGTACCCATCTTTCACAAATGGCACCAGGTACACCTGCACACCACAAAAAAACAATCACTGCTCTTCTTTGGTGCAATCACAAGTTGGGAATCCAGTTTTGCTTTGCAGTTACAAATAAACTGATGTAACACATTCACAGCCAACAGAAGTTTTAATGTAACTCACTCTCACTCACTCATCTTCTATACCGCTTTATCCTGTATTCAGGGTCGCGGGGACCTGGAGCCTATCCCAGGAGGCTTAGGGCACAAGGCAGGGTACACCCTGGACAGGGTGCCAATCCATCGCAGGGCACACACACATACACACTCACACACTACGGCAATTTGGGACCATCAATTAGCCTAACCTGCATATCTTTGGACTGTGGGAGGAAACCAGAGTATCCAGAGAAAACCCACCAAGCAGAGGGAGAACAAGCAAACTCCATGAACAGGAATCGAGTCTGGCCGGGAATCGAACCCGAACCCTGTAGGTGCAAGGTAACAGTGCTAACCACTACACCACCGTGCCGCCATGTACTGGAAACTGTATATATTTAAACTTAACGCAATGGGGCTATTAATAACCCGTACATTTGTGTTTATTCTGATTTCCCATAAGTATAATTGATATACAAACATTCCAACAAACAATCTGACCCCAAAATCCCGAAAAGCATTCACAATGAAGGTCACAATGAATTCACATTGATGTGAGAGACTGATAAAGTCATTCGGGAAATGATTACTTCAAGTTATTGCTGCTTAAAGTGGATATACATGCTATTGATTTGCTGAGGTACTTAGTACATCCCACATGTATTGTTTTTTTTTTTTTTTGCCTTCATAAATAATGCCATTGTCAAAAGGTTATATGTGGTTATTTGTCTGAAGTTCAATTTGCTTAATATTGTCATGTTGATATAATGATTAACTGATATCTCATACAGTAGTGTTCAAAATAATAGCAGTCCAATATCAGTAAACAGATCAATAATTTTTTTCGGGGGGAAATTATATTTCTTCCTGGTAAATATTTTACTTGTAGGTGTAGTGGAGTAATAGAAAACAACAGACCCAACAGTCATGACTTGCATGCACCTGATTCTGTGTAATTGAATCATTAAT
>JAOVVB010000043.1:15207777-15218197 GCA_028570985.1 Heterobranchus longifilis
TACACACCCATTAACCTCATCATTAACCTCGCTGCTGCCACTTTCACTGGGTTTAGGAAAGTGGAGCTCGTTTGCATACAGCCACGAAACATCCCAGTGTAGCAGACTTCAACAAGCAGCGTTCACCATGACCTGTAAAAACACACACGTAACACTCAAAAAATGTAATAACTTCACTTTATGTGAAGCTAAGATCAATCAATGCCTTCTGACTGATCAGAATAGAAAATTTAATATCACTGTGATATAAAACATATTAGATCATACAAGTATCATACCTTTAATTTTTAATAAGTTTCTGCGGTTGGTTTGTGTTGTAAGTCTCAGGAAGCTTCTCTCTCATTTGCTTCATTTATCCTACCAGCAGTGAAACAAGGTTGGCAGACACACACACACGCACACACACACACACACACACACGCGCACACACATGCACACACAAGTGTGAAAGTGTTTGGTTTTGCCAGAGGCCTTACGCAAGATAAAGGCTCTGCCTGACTCTCAGAATGGAGAATGGAAATGGCTTGAAGGATGATGTCTTCTTTATCTTTCCTCTACTTCCCGAGGCTCTCACACCCAGCGGTCATCATTCTTCATCTTATCAACTTTCTTCCTTTTCTTTTCCCCTTCTTATTCGCACTCTCACAGCCATTGACTGTGTGGAGAATGGAGACATTAGAAAATGTAGAAAGCGACCACTTAATCATACTTCAGGAAAATGACTCACTCACTCACTCACACACACTACGGGCAATTTGGGCACACCAGTTAGCCTAACCTGCATGTCTGTGGACTGTGGGAGGAAACCAGAGTACCCGGAGGAGACCCACCAAGCACGGGGAGAACATGCAAACTCCATGCACACAGAGATGGGAATCGAGCCTGGCTGGGAATCGAACCCGGACCCCGGAGGTGCAAGGCGACAGTGCTAACCACTACACCACCGTGCCATCCTTAATGTAACTCAAGTCCAGATAATTTTTGACTGTACTGTACTGTAAATATTGTATACACAAAAACCTAAAAAGAATAATGACAATCCTTTTATGTAAAAAGAGCCCGAAGCGGCATCTTATTATATACAACCAATGATTGTAGGGATCACTCGTCTGTATGTATTTCTTTTACAAATGATAAATGATAAATGTCCAAACATGATTGAAGTAACTATCATCCAAAGCTACCATACTTCAAAATCAGTTTTAAAGTTGGTGTCAAAATGTATTATTAGGCAGCCATGTTGAAACAATTACTTTGTTTAACTTTGTAGGAGGAGGTGACATGGAAGAAGTGGTATGTGTTCATATCAAGGTCGTTTCCTTTGTCATGTCATGTAGATAAGTGTAGAGAGGACACAGAAGCGCTTTCACGCGAATCAGAAGCTTTGTAGAGCCTCTAATCTTTGAAGGAGACAAATGATATGCACTTTGTCACACAGAATGTATGGACTTTTTAACCTCGGGTGCTTACGTAATGTCACATGATTTTGAAGAAAAGATTTGTGCTAGCAATCACTCATGTATACAAAATAATGTCCAAGAAAGTACAGTCACCTTTCCTCTTGCTCGCATTTTAAATTAAGTTTTCTGTTGTAAGAGTAAAACTAGCTGCACAGTTTATTATAAGTCCAAAAAAACAAGTCGGTACAGTAGGTAGACTGGCTACTCTCCAAGGTGTTAACGAGTGTGTGAGTGAGTGTGTGTGTGTGTGTGTGTGTGTGTACATGGTATGCTGCAATGAAACAGCCTCCTATCCTGGGTGTATTCATACAGTACCTTGCGCACAGCGTTCCAGGAACAGGCTCAGGATCTCCCATCATCACTGAACATGATAAAGTAGTTCCTGAAGTTAAACGAACAAACTTGATTCAATATTTCTTGTCTGGTTTTCTTAAAAGCTGGCACTTTTTAGATTTTTTTGATAGAATGCAGAAATATAGATCTGTGGATGTACTTTATATTGATGCTTATTGAACTTTTTTTTTCTATTCTGGTACACCTTTATTTGTAATAAGCATGAAGAAATGCTCTCTCTTTTTTTTGTCTGTGAAATATTTACTCAAGGATGTAGGTCCTTGGAGAGGCGTCTCTTCAGAGAGGTGTTACAAAATAACTGCTGTAGCTTTGAATCGCAAGCTTGCTTGGATCATCGACCATTTCCCACTTGGTCTGTGCTCTAATGTGGCAAAAAAAAAAAGGATACTGTGGCTGATAATGGTAGGAATTCTTCAGATCCCTAAGATAACTGTTTTTGGTTTGTGTTGTACAGTGTTTAGTCTGAAGGAGATACTTAATTGCTAAATAAGGGCTGAACCCAGAACATCTTAATTTTTTGTTTAGAGGAAGATACTTTTTCATTGGTAGCTGAAACCAGCCAAATCTAGCTTGAATGAGTCAGAAGATAATGAGAGACATCAGCACAAAAAAAAAATAAAAAAATGAATGAGTGTGAATATGATTAATAAGAATAGGAAAATATTATACACACAGGGTGAAAGTACACTCTCTGGATTCTCTACACTGAATTAATCACATAGCTCTAGATACTGAATGGTTTGGCCTGTGTTTGCTGGCATACAGAAAAATGAAACAGTTATATTATCCCAACCATTCTTTGAGGAGGTTGTAAATTGTTTAAAATATCTATGTTGTATGCATTTCTTATAACTGAAACACTAAGACTTAAATGCTTAAGTATTGAATGAAGTATTTTAGAGTTATATTTTTGGTTTAAAAAGCCTGTACAATCAACAGGAAAGCCTTTCTCTTGTAAGTTTAAACAAAGCCTTTGTTTTTATTACAGCACACAAGGGGACACGCAGTAAGGTCAGTACTGTGTCAAGTTTTACAGCACAACTGTCAAGCATCAAGAAGTACAACAGTCAACATACAGATTAATGCAGTTAAGCCTGATTTTGAGTATTACTATATACGTACAGTCACAGTATTACTATATACGTACACACACACACACACACACACACAAAACTGACAAACTGAAAAAAAAATTGCACACTTTGATTACAGTGTGGTGGCCAGTTCATGTGTGAAAATAATTCCTAATGCTTTCAGAAATACTCTTTCACAATTTGAGAGCTGGAATATACTGTACAGTACCTGTGCTATCTAGGAAGATCCTGGAAAAATCCTTTGTGATAACCTGGTCATTCAGAACATTCAGGTCACCAGCTGACTTCATTTTATTGCCACATACTGTAATATTGCTGTGTCTAGACCTGACCATCTGAAGCAACCGCAGATCATAACACTGCCTCCAGAGGCGCGTACAGTGGCCCCTATGCATGATGGGTAGATCACTTCATGTGCTTCCCTTCTTAGCCCGATGCATCCATCGTTCTGGATTTTGAAATGGAATTTGGACTCTTTAGACCACATGACGTTTTCACACTGCTCCAACGTCCAATCTTTATGCTCTCTAATAAATTTAAGCCTTTTTTTAAATTATTTTTCTCATTAACAAGTGGTTTTCATAATGCCACACAGCTGTTTTGTCCCAATCCTGTGAGTTCTCATCACATTGTGCGTATATGGAAATGCTCTTACTTTCACTATTAAACATAGCTCTGGTTTTTACTGATGTATTTTTACCATGTAATCTCACCAAGTGTTCAATTCTATCCACAATCTCCATTTATGATTTTTTTTTTCCCAACCACATTTCTTCAACACAGTTGATGGGTTAGTACATCCATGTTTTGAAAATGTGTTGAAGGGTTATTAGACAATATTACAAAATATGCTAAAAATTATAAACAAAGTCACCATGTGATCAGTACAATTAATCTGAAAAGTTCACCATGCTCATGCATTGTGGGTAAATGGCAGACAATAAAAGGAGTGGTCATGGTCTTCAGATTTTGTCATTGAATTAATTGAGACACAATGTACTATCAAGCTGTGAAATATTATTATTTTTATTATAGACATAAGAAATAACACGGTAGTAATGGGGGGGTCAGACTTCCTGCCCTTTCATTTCTCCTGCAGTAAAACTCCTTTGCTTCATCATACTGTATCATACCTTTTGCAAACAGATATAGATAAATGTATTATCTTGATTAGTTAATCCTGTGTATCTGGGAGCAAATAATAACTTTCTTTACCTTGTAGAACATTATAGTACACTTATATGGTAAACCAGTGTTATTTTACATGAAGATAATGGGCTGTGCTGTGTTCTGACCCACAAATTAGCTTTTGGAACAGTCATTAAAATTTTTTACAAGAGAATTCAAATGCAAAATCCCCCCAGACATGCACACACATACATACACACCACATTTGGCGAATTATTAGTGCCCACTAAGAATGTATGTTGTTCATTTGTTTACAAATGCTAATAACTCTGTGGAACCCTAATATTCCAACTGATGCATCAATCTGGGCTTGATAGAAGGCCAAGAAATCTGGACCCCATTTTCAACCTAAGAACTGAAGGCAGTTCAACTTCTCAGATAACAAAAACTGCTGCAGTCAATCTGAATGGTATCTGTTACATTTGTGCATGCAATGGTTTTTTCTTGTTGTGTAGGAATGCTATATAAAACCGTCCCAAAGCACGATTTTCAACTGGTTCATATTATCGTGGGGAGAAGAAACACGTTACGTGCTGATTGATGATATGATCAAAATGAAAGATAATATAAACTGAAGAAAGCAAAACCAAAGGCAATTTAGCAAAGAAAATCAAACTGAATGAGATGAATTTTTGGCATAAGCACTGTTCTTTGTCTTAATTTTATGTGCACTCTCCATTTTTCAATAACGACAGATGTCCATAGTGTTGTTGAGTGATATATATGGAGTTGCACTGCGATCCTTATGGAGAGAACAACTGTATCAGCAGAGTACATATAGAGAGTAGCAGCGAGATCCCAAACTATTTCCATAAGTTTACTTATGAGAACCATACGGGCACGCTCTGAGAAAGAGGGAGACTGCTACACCTCCCCCAGATTTCCAACATGCGCGCACACACACACACACATATCCCTCCCCCATCCCTCCCTCCTCTGAAAACATACAATTCTTTTTTTTGCAACTCTTCCATTGCTCCTGCCTCCCAATCCCCCCCGCCTGTAGAAATTCCGAGGACAGACTGCAAGTCCTCAGTCCAGGCGCAAAACCACACCAGACTGGAGAGCGAGCGAAGGGCTAAAATAAAAAGTAGAAAGGTTTAGGGTCAAATGTAAATGTAGCTAGTAAAAGTGAAAAAAAGAAAAGAGAAAAGGTAACAGGGAGCACTTAAGGAGAGAGAGAGGAGTTGTGAAAGAATGGGCTCTTCAGTGCTCTTTGTGATTCTTCTGTCTGTACTACAGTATCTCTCTAATGTGCAGACTCAGGAGATGCAGGAGCAAGATGCCCTATGCAACGAGAACAGCTGTTTAGTGATCTACTTTCAACGCAAAATCTTCCTGGATGCCTGGCGCAGCTGCAGGAAGCAGGGAGGCAACCTTGTCACCATTAAGAGTCCAGAGGAGGCAGGCTTGATTGAGACTCTCTTTTCTAACCTGGAACCGATGCAAAGTACCCGTGTGTTTGTGTGGATTGGTTTGCAAAGGCAGCCCCGTAAGTGCGCTGCTGGACATCCCATGCGAGGCTTCTCCTGGATTACTGGGGAAGAAAATACACATTACTCCGACTGGCTGCAAGATTATTCTCCAAACACCTGCTCAGTTCCACGTTGCGTAGGCATCGGTTATAGTAGCTCTGCTCAACAAAGCCAGGACAATTTCAAGTGGAAAGATGGACCGTGCTCAATACCTGTGGATGGCTATTTGTGCAGGTACACTTTTTCTGGCATGTGTCAAGCTATTTCAAATGAAGGGTATGGAAATGCACTGTACACAACCTCATTTCACCTTGTCACCTCACTCTTGACTCACATTCCATCTGGGTCAGTTGCAACTGTACCCTGTCTGACTACAGGTGACCAAACAGTAATGTGTACATTAAGAGAGGATGGGACTGTGGGTTGGAACAAAGATCCTCCTTTCTGCTCTGAAATTTCCAAGACTACCTGGTGTGAAAAGGATAATGGTGGCTGCCACCATTACTGCTTAGAAGATGAAAAGCACTACTACTGTGATTGTAAGGAAGGCTTTATCTTGGCTGAGGATGGAATGAGCTGTTTCCAAACTGACCCCTGTCAAGACTCTCCCTGTGAATATGAGTGTCTGACAGTGATGGACAGTTATCGCTGTGCCTGCCAAGAGGGGTACATGCTGGCACCAGATGAGCAAGGCTGTCTGGATGTCGATGAGTGCTTGCAGAGTCCATGCGAACAGATCTGCGTAAACGCCCCAGGCACCTTTGAGTGTCGCTGTCGTGATGGCTATAAACCCAATGAAGAGGGAACTTGTGAGGACATAGACGAGTGTGCAGAGTCTCCGTGTGAGCATGAGTGTGAGAACATAATAGGTTCTTATGTATGTTATTGTCACCTTGGTTTTTCTCCCCTTCCAGGGGATCCAAGTCGCTGTTATGATGTTGATGAATGTCAAATTGAGGGAACCTGTGAGCAAATGTGTATAAATTCCATTGGAGGATTTGAATGTTACTGCGAAGAGGGTTACGATCTCCAAAGTGACCACTCTTCATGCAGACCCACCGATGAGCAGCAATCTTACACAGTCCCTGCATCCATTTATTCAATTACTGATCTTACTAACCAAATGACCGAATACCAAGACCCAGATTACTACAAGCCAATTGAAAGAGAATACTTGGATTGGCTTACTGAGCTTCCTAACGTGGTGATTGTTCCCACTAGTGCTACTCAAGAGGTGACTGAAACTGCTTCATCAACTGAAAGCCCTGTTGCGACCACTAACATGGAATCAGATAAGATAAACCAACAAACAGTTGCTGTGGATGGCTTTTTATCTTCTACTACTACTACTACTACTACTACTACTACTACTACTACTACTACTACTACTCCACTGCCAGAATATTATGAGGATGAAAGTACCACAGAATTTACCACAATGTCTCTCACCACTACCACACCAGGTGGTGCTTGGAATTGGATCTGGTCCAGTTCTAGCCGAGATGAGCTTGATGAAAAGGGACCTGAACAAACAACCTCCATTACAGACACTGAATATGAAACTTCTGAGCCCAATCTTGATAATTCCAGCAATGATTATGAATCTACAAACTCTTTCACTGAATTACAAACCCCAACACCGCCCCAGGGACCTAAGGATGGCAGCAGGAATGAGCAGACTCAGGGCAGCAGCTGGTTGCTGGTTGGATTGTTGGTACCGCTTTGCATCTTCATTGTTGTCATGGTGGTACTGGGTATCATCTACTTCACTCGGTGTACCCCTAAGCCACAGAACAAGAATGCCACTGAGTGTTACCACTGGATTGCTGGTGCTGGTGATAAAGCAGCTGCTGATATGTCAAGTGGTGGTGTAACAAAGGTGTAACCAAACTGTGCAAGGACAAGCAAATGAACATATACATGTACAGTGTTTTAAAATATTTACAGCAAATGATAGGACAAGGAAATTAGATGAAGAACTGTCTTGTATCAATACAATCTTCAATTATTCATAAAGGATGGAGGATTAAATGGAATATCTGTTAGTGATGAGAAAGGGGAAATGAGAGGTGCTTGGACACTTTTAAGACTGTTTCTCTGCTGTACTCTGCTGAAAGAGAAAATAACCCTGTTGTTTCTTTGCCTCCTCATCCTACCTGTGACATGGCTGCTTAACTGTTGAGATCTAGCAGCCCCAAGGTCATAGCTAATGTGAAAAGACACCTTAGCCTTGTTTCACATATTTATTATTATTATTATTATTGTTTTTTGTTTGAAACAGCATTTTGATCAGATTAATGTTCATGCCTGATAGTAGCCTCAGAGAAGTGTCCTTTTTGAGAAAGTACTCCTGCATTTGTCTTGATATTGAGCTGTACTACTTGTTTCAACTCTCTGAGCCAGATCTGATGGAGTACATTTTCCAATTGCAACTTAGAAGTGGACAGACTTAGAAGTTTGTGATTGTTACCGTGGACATCACTGTGATCTCTGTGACCGAGTCATATTTAACTGCCAGCTATTAGTGTGAGGTAATGGTTTATTAACAATGTGCCCAAAGCAAGTTATAACAATGACTTTATTATTAAGTCACATCCTCACATGTACATAGGCTTGAAAGGAATTAACTGGGATGGAGTTCAAATGAACATATGTCTTATGAGGCTCAAAATTTTTTTATTTTTTTTTTACTTGTACATATCATTATGTTCACACATATACAGTACAGTAAATTACATGGATGATATTGATGTGTGACCAAGCAAGCTATGTCAAAAAATACTTTTAATCTGTAAATATTGGACAATTTATCTTACGAACACTCAATGTTGGAGTAATCATTATTTCCTGCAAATTCCGCACATTAAAGTATGATTCCACTTCATTGATGATTTCACTGTTACTTATTAAGCAGAGTTTCCTACTTTTAGATTTGATAGAATGTTTTGCAAAAAAAACTCTTTGCAGCTTTCTAAATAGCAATGCAGACTTTAAGTGGCACAAATAGTTCTGATATTTTTATATGCTTTTTTATGTTACAATGACCCTTATGTGAAAATTCGAATTATGTTGTTTATGTTGTGTGTCAACATATTTAAATTAAGTTAAAATTTCCACTCAAGTAAAATATTTAATTTAATTTAACAGAGTTAAATACATAACAAATTTCATTAATTTTGCAAAATATAAATAATATTAACATGACAAGACCAAGAATCTTGTCATGAAAGAATCTTTTTTTTATCATGTACATAAAATAAAAATGAAAATTGCACTCCTCCGTCAAGTAAAAAAATAAAAGAAATCGCAATATTTGCACAACGTTTAAAATATAACATATTCATAATTTACCTAATTTTCTATTCCAGATTGCCCCAGCCTACATATATTAAATATCAACAGTACTTGCCACACTACCCAGTACTTGCCACACTACCCATGTGTGTTTAATACTAGTTGGGAACAAAATGTTCGGAAGATCTGGCTGAATTTTTTTTTATCCTTCTTAACTGTATATGGTCACTAACCCAATTTCTCCAGGTCAGGCTTAAGGTACATCCGGTGTCAATCCCAGGATGGCTGGGCCTGAATGGGGACTAAACCCTGCATTGGATACCAAGCCATCACAAGACACTGTTTAAACGCACATTCATACACAATGGAAGTGTAGAATAGTCAGTATATCTCCTAGTATTTTAAGAAGTGGTGAAAATCACTCTGGTGAAAAAAAGACCAATTGAAACCAGTGTGAACATGAGGAAAACATGGAAAACTCCAGAGACAATAACCTGATCAGATTTGAACCAGAGACTCTGTGAACTATAAGGCTCCCAGTAGTAATTTGTTTATCCACTATAGCATGAAAAGAATCTAAATCATATATTGAATATTTTGGAGGCTAACATACCTCTAAGTATGAGTGCTAAAATATTTCTCCAGGTTCTGTAAGTAAGTCACGTCTTTCTGCTTTATGGCATTTAGAAACCAAGTGTTCATACAAATCCAATTCTTTCTGTATTTCCTGCCAAAACTAGTCTTTATCAAAGACCACAGCTGTCAGAAGTTTTGTACACATGTTCATGAGAAGGGCAGGAGGATTCCAGCGAGCAGTAATCTTGCTAAGCACCAGAAACAAACCCAATGTAAACATGCATATGTTATGTCCTGTATAGTCTTCTTTGTTGAGTAGAAGCTTTGTAAATTTTTTGAGTTTGCAATGAGCTTAGTACTACATAATGTATACCTCTCTAACTGAAATAAAACCCTTCAAAGCAGTAACATCTGCATAATAATCAGTGCCAAGTAGTTTCTTCAGATGGATATTGTACTGTAACAAAGAAGACTTTTTTTTAAATGCATAAACTACGTGTGTAATAAATATTTGTGACATTTGTCTTCTGGTTATCTACAAAGCGTGTGTACATACTAAGTGCTGACTTGGTTACATTGAACAATTTGACTCATAAAGCTTTTTTGCCTTTTATTAACTATGCTTAAATTCTCTCCTATAGTGCAATTGATATGCACCACAACACAGTACAGCTTTTTACTTCCTTCAGACTGAAGCTCAGAAAAATGCTATATTATAAATGTTGCTGAACAAGTTGATGAAATTTAATTAAGATTTTTAAGGGATAAAAAAACATTCCTACTTTTTGAGCTGATATTGCTTTTACAAAAGCTTTGATTGTTTGGCTTTTCACCTCATCTGCTGTTCATTTTGCACAGATCTGAGAGTTGGAACAACAGATTCATGATTGAAAATGATTTGGAGAGAGGTTTGATTGAGTCACATAAAATACAATCCAACAGTAAAACCTCTATTCCTATTCCTATTCTGTATTATCCA
>JAOVVB010000043.1:15224952-15241866 GCA_028570985.1 Heterobranchus longifilis
CTGCTAAACATGCACAAACTATTATTTACCACCTGCTTCTTACTGGGGATAAGGCTTTTTGGTGACATGCTGTGTATCTCAACTTTTGTCTTGTTTGCTACTGCAGCAGGTTTGTTTTTGGAAAAGAGCTTTTAATTAGCTCCCGTTTCATGTAGAAGGCGTATGAACTTGTATTAAATATTTTCAATTCCAACCAGACGATTAATTCAATTAAATGAAAAAAATATATATAGCACTTTTAAACAATGGTCGTTGTTGCAAAGCAGCTTTACAGAATCATTTGATTACAGTTTCAAGTTAATAATAGACCAATGGATTTTGCCTGCAAGCTTTATAATTTTTATTTTTTATTTTTATGAAGTACTGCATTGGTTTTGATGCAATGGTTCAAAAGGCCATGTGTCAGGTCAAAAGAGAAACAAATCCACGATCTAATGTGAACGAGAGGTCACTGACCGATTCCTAACCCTGAATGTGTTCTTTGAGGTTTTCCTTCCATAAAACTAGCAAAGCATTTGAGCAACAACATTTGTTAATAACTGTCTAAAATAGTTCCTGAAAGAGCCTACATCGTATTTATCCGTCTAGCCTCCTACAGACTTGTACCGCTAATATGCTTTGTTGGTTCATTGAATAAATTAAGGAGATAATTACTTACAAATACTAAAATTAAACAAAAGATTGACCGGTTTCGATATACTGTACCTAATAGACTACTGATGTAGACACACAAACATGCAACTCACCCTGTTTTGGGGAAAGGCTTTAAGCAATTGAAATGACTTAATGAAACCAAACGTTTACATAATGATTCTCTGCTTTTCTAAAAATACAAGATATTATGGGATTTCCCCTTAAAGATACAGTAATCAAAATGCGTTGATCATTATGACAAATCATAATTAATGCACCTTTTGATGTGGAAGTGCACCTTCTGAACATGGATGTGTTTATGCCACAAACACCCTGGGAACATTTGTGACAAGGCAGGAGCACGCCCTATAAACATGCCCTATAAACATGAAACCAGCCAGGCAACACTTTTTCAAACTGTTGCTCAAACTTTGTCACATTTTTGTCCTTTTTGCATGCATGAGCTTACTCTCAAACCAATGGAATACAGCAGGTTTTGCTTTCTAGGACTCCCAGCCATAAAAAATAGAAATAAGCCTAAAACTATGAATATAAATAAATTGGCTTTTAAAAAAATCTCTTACAATGTGTACTATAGTATTTTTGATGCTTGTCACTGTTTGACATTCAGCAGGTTTTGCCCAAGGGGTTCGAGCTCCTAAACCTTACTGTAACACCATGAGATCCCAATGACATACACAGGTTTTTTTTCATGGAGGTAACCAGCCTAAATGTTTTGTACTTGGCCACAAGTTTAAAGTTTAAAAGGACTTGTTCCTTTGTCATTTAGTGCTTTTCAATTTGACCTGGGAGAAGAGCATTTTTCTGGTTGAAAGATTTAAGTGCCTCGCCGCAGCTTTTGGTGTTGATCCTGATGTTCTCAAGCTCGCACATTTCTGACTATTCATTGTATCATACAAGCACCACTACCCTCAGACATACTGCTCCCATAATCAGCTTGGTCGCTGATCGTTATTTCTGAACCCATGTACCTCTTCTTACACCAAGCACTGAACCCTGTAACGCTTTCAATTTGTCAGTAGATTGGAAAACATGTCGCACAAGAGTAATAATGATTCTCTTGCTATTCAATAATGTTTTTCCATCACTTTGTTTTCCCATCATTTCTTTAATGCAATAGTACTACGTTTGAAGATGGCAGGAAACATGTTACAAATATAAATACTTATTACTTCTAGCTCAGAGGGTCTTACATTACTGTATTATATCGGTGGGTGTGCAGCTAGAAAAATAGATGAGATATGAAATCAAACAAACAAAAAAACAACAACAACAAGCCACCAAGTAAGGGGAGAGGCATATTAATAACACCAATAACACAAATAGCATCATCAAGCACTTAAAGAAAACACAGTTTATATACATATAAAAAGCCAATCAAGCGTACCTGGCTAATCCTCTCCTTCCATATATTTTCTAAAGATAGAGAATTAACTTGATATATGGTGTGCCTGGAGACTCATGGGTCATCTTTTCACATCTGGTTCTTATACTTATTGACCTTCTGACTTCTCACTGCATCTATTAGCGCTCCTCCTTTGTCAGTGCTCTCTAACAGACTGGAAATAAATATAAAAGTCCACAGCAAAATAAAAGGAAAAAGAGAAGAAAAAAAAAACCTGACATAAAATTTTTTTAAAAATGGCATGGACAGAAATAATCCAAGGGTGTATAGTGTGTATGTGATTGTTAAGATAATTTATCTAATTGGCAAGCTGGATTGAACATGCAGATTATAACGCTTTCAGACATTCAGTTATCTGATGATCCTGTATAAAAAATTCTGAGTAACATACAGTAATGCCAATAAGGGGAAAAAAGCTCTTTGCCAGAAATCCCCTCTTAACCCATCAACAACACACCTAAAAGTAATGTGCATCACGTAGGTACTGTAAGGCAGGATTAGGATGTGGTCTCCCAAAGTCCCTATGGTTGTGTGCTCATGCTGGTATAATGGTTCCATAGCCTGCATTCTCCTAACTAGGGCAATGAAGCAAGCAGGCCTAAAGGATGACCCTGGTACACAAGAAAGGTTCCACAGAACTCTTTCTCACAAATAAACCCAATATATGGTGTGCCTGGAGATACATGAGTCACCTCTTCACGTCTGGTTCTTATCTATTCTCACTTCAACTTCAACTATTTAGTGCATCTCTTTTGTCAGCCTTCTCTAATGGACTGGAACTAAATAAGTCTGCAGCAAATAAGAAACTAACATTAAAGAAATCTTTTGAGACGATCACATTTCCATAATAATAATAATAATAATAACAATAATAATAACTCCCATGAAATTGCAGCAAACCACAAACATGTTTATGTATAGCTTGTTTTGAGCCTGTGAGAAGGAGAAAGGGAGCGATTGCCATATGATGGTGGTAAATATCTCACTACGTATATGGATTTGCTGTAAAATCCCATCCTGTGTGCACATGTATACAAGGTGGTTTTCAGACGTTACATGTCACTCCGGCAGTTACTAGGATTGAAATGGAACATAAACCAGTTTTTTTTACTAGCTACACTGAATATTTCCATGTACCTGACTCAAGCTGTAATGCATTTAAAAATCCCTCCACAGATGAAAATTGTTATCTCCAACATACCTGAACGTGATTCAAAGTCCTCCACGTCAATGGTTTATTCCACAATACAGCAGTAGAGAAAAATGGGATGTCGGATGTAAGATAAATGTTTGCACTGTATAAAAGAAATCGGTCAAAAAAGGCTAACCCTATATAGGGTCACTCGAGGCCCGGAGCCTATCACAGGAGACTTTTAGGCACAAGGCCAATCCTTCCCAGGGCATGCATGCACACAGACTGATTTACACTCTAAATGCAATTTGGGAATGCCAATTAGGCTATTCTGCATGGATTTGGCCTGTGGGAGAAAATCAGAGTACCAGGAGGAAACCCAACATGCAACAAACAGGCAAACTCCACACACACACTGACCCTAGGCGGGAATTGAACTCTTGACCCTAAGGTGCAAGGCCTCAGAGCGAATGACTACACCACCTGCCACCTAAATAATGATAATACTACTACTAATAATAAGATGATGATGAAATTAACAATGAAACTGGTACAGTATTCGTAGGTATTTGCATTAAATGTGCACACAGTGATGTGTTGATATATTATAGACATATTGGTGCCTTGTTTGAGCTTTCTCACAGAATAGAAGAAGGCTATCCGAATATTTTCACAGGCTCTTCTTTTATCAGCTAAGGGTTGGCACATCACAGAGATGTTGGTGCTAAGGAATTCAAAGGAAAACCTGCCAGTCATGACTCAGTGGAGCCAAGGTGAAGTGCGTCTGCATTATCTTTCCACCTCTGTCAGATATAAATCATATATCAAATATTTTGCAGCAACAGGATTCTATCGCACATTCCACAGCTATTATACCATAACTGGCTTTTTAAATTATCGGAAAAAGGCCATTCCTTTACTTTAGATTGTTCAGTAGGATGAACAGAAAAGCATCTTAGAATGCATAGCACATCAAACATTATGGTGGTTGGGCTACATCAAAAAGGAGGACTGGAAAAAGACCTGGTATTTTTTGCCCATAATAGCCTTATACAGTGAAACCTTGGATTACAAGCATAATTCGTTCCGGAAGTGGGCTTGTAACTGCATATCACCAAAAAGCCTTATCCCCAGTAAGAAGCAGGTGGTAAATAATAGTTTGTGCATGTTTAGCAGCTACATAACCTGACCACCTTGTACTCATCAAGTCTACCATACATTCCTCTTTCCACAATATCAAAGCAATCTAGGGATATTTTTAAGGCCATCTGTCCAACACATGAAGCCTGGCCAAAACTCAGTTAGTCAATAGGACAATGATCTCAAGTACACCAGCAACAGTAAAGTAAATAGCTGAACAAAAAGAAAGTGGAAGTTTTGGATTGACCAAGGTTCTATGTCAGGATCTTAAGAGCACTGTGCATAAGTACTGTTAATGCTGTGCAACAACACTGAGTTAAAACAAAGTTGTGAAATTAGTAAATAAATAAGTTGCTAAAATTTTTTATTAAATTTGTATAACACAATAAGCACTGTCGAAAAAACTCCACAGAAATATGAAATAAGTTTCATAGTGTAAACAAAAGGTGTTGCAAAATATCAGTCCGTTTCATACTATTAATGGTCCTGGCGTCAATATTTGACTATATATACTGTTAATTGTGAAATAAGATTGTTTTCTGACATTACTGCATGATGGATTTGCTATGACTAAAATAGTGTCCAGCTCTTATTTCCTTCACAGTTGATATTTTGTTTTAAGGTTCATAAAATATCTTTATTTGCCTTTCTTGTGAAAATTACCGTTAAAATATACTTATATATAAGTTATTGAATGGAAGTTATTGAAAAGTATTTCAGACATTTGTGACCTTGACCCAGTTTGGATTAATTCCAGAAATGTATTTGTTCAACTGTTGTTACAATGATAAATTCATGCAAACATTTTTTGACTAATTTTTGTGATACCGCACCGAAAATGCTAGATGGATGGATGAATGGATGGACCAACAGACACACAGAAAGCATGAAAACATAAGTGCTAAACCACCTAGTGGTCTTGGCATAATTAAATGACCTCATGCTTTGGAAATCAGTTTGTTACATTAGAGGTCTAAACAAAAGGCCTTTAAAGTTTTGAGACACTCGATTCATGAATGCATAAATGTAGAAAGCCTTCATAACTAGTGGAGTTTTGCACACTCCTCTTCTGGCCTTTTTAAATTATTTGAGTGAGTTCAGTGGCCCTTATGATGCTGCACTCAGCCATCATAATGTCCTTTTGTTCCAGACAGCTGGGACTGTCAGAATTATTGCAGGAATAAAAGAAGTAAAATGATTTTCCAACCCAAACACTGCATATGAAGTACAACATTTTATTGAGAAACACTCAGTCTTAATGCAGCTTTATATTGAAGTAGGAAGGTGTTAAAACTTTTCTTTGGGCTACTGAGAATGAAAATCACTTTTGGGAGTGTTCTTTTATTTAGAATAATAATCACTCAACTTTCTGATACTGCTCTATATTGATAAGACAAGTGGTTTGTGGTTACTGTTTCACACATTATTAAAATAATCTACTTGTGTGCTGACAGAGATGAAGCACTTGCATTTGCACAGAGTGTTTCTGACCCTGTATAACTGTGTCATTCCCACGGGTTATACCCCAAATTTCAGAGCAAGTAGCATGGATTTGGAAAGTTTGACTCCTTTGTAGTACTAATCAGACGACTCATCTCTCCACCGGATGCAGCCACTGATAGCAGGGCCTCTCTCTATGTATGTGAGGCAGCTGTACCAGTCTCCCTCAAGCACTGCTCTTCAAAGTACTGTTGGATTTTTGCTAACAGCTCATTTATTTGGCTCTTGCCAGCTGCCAGCTTCCCTAATCTGCTTTCCAACAAAGTTAAGCCATTCCCTTCGGTTTTATAAAACTGCTCAGTAGAGTTTGCTGTCCACTTTTGCTTCTGCCACTGCAATGTGGGGCTCTGTAAAAAATGGTTTCTACACTCCTAACTGCATTGACGCAGCAATAGAGGAAGGAGGTGAGCAGACTGCAATCATTTACATTGCCTTTGAGCCATATTAAGGGCATTGCTAATTGCCGCGTGCTGCACTTAAACCGAGGCTTTGTAACTGCTTGTTGCAGATGTTCAGGTCCCAATATTGGCATTGATCTTTTACATTGTCCAACTTTGAGGCTTGGCAGAACTCCTTGTCCTGTCCAGACACAAAGGTTGGAAAAATTTCAACTGTACACACAAGCTCTACATTTATGGATTGTTGGACAAGGTTCATCAACTACACACTGTCTGGCAAGAAAGCTAGGTCAGGGGTAGCTCAGTGGTTAAGGCATTGACCTACAGTTTAGAAGGTCCCAGGTTCAAACCCAATGACCTCCTAGTTAACCCTGTGGTGCCCTAGAGTAAGGCCCTCAACTGATCAGATGTATAATTAGATAAAAATTTAAGCCGCTCTGGGTAAGGGTGTCTGCTAAACGTCCATAATACAGTACTGGTCAAGGCAACACATTATCAGGACAAAATTAATACTAAGTCAGACCATAGCTTCCTATGGTGAGGCCGAAATCACTCTCTTTTAACAGTGTAGGCTTTAACGAAAACAATACAAACTTTAGAAAAAATGATAGCATTAGTGTTTTTACTAGAAAAGCCTAAAGGATGAGCTTGGCGTTGTGCGAGACCTAATACTGCACACTCAAGGTCACGGTCACAAATAGGTGTTTGCTATTAGTATTTGGCAGGGATAGGGAAAAACTCTACTAGTTCCAAAGGAAACTGTCCTAGAGGTCCAGAATGAAAGAAAGCAGGACCAATGACAACAAGTCATAGAGGAAGAGGCAAAGGCAGAAGCAGCTGAAGGCCGAAAGCACAAATGTTCATGCTTAATAAATTCATCATACCACTCCCTCAAATGTGTTCACAGATGTATAAGTTTGTGTCATAGCCCTTAAAACCCAGAGCATTTAAACCCATTTTTTTGTTTTGCTGCATTTTTTTATAAACATATATAGGGCTCAGGATTGTGCAGTATAGAGTGACAGATTTTTTTTTCAGTAAAAACTAGGCAATATGATGAACTGAATTTTATTTCATTTTAACCCACTATACAAACATGACAGAACAAACCATTACAAATGGGTCACACAGGCAAAGAAATATCACAGATACACATGATCACATGTTTTTCCAGTTGTTTTTAGTTGTTTCTATGACCAAAATACTACTACTAATAATAATTTCATTATAGTGTCAATAATGTCATTCCTAGTCATTCCCACGTTCCAGTAGTGGTAAAAATTTACACGTTATAAAAGTAATACGTTTTTTATATCAGTAACAGTTTGATGTCTGGAGCCTCCCTGTTAACACACACTGGCAAGGCTTCCATATAAGCACATACCTGTATATATATATTTTAAACATCATTGACCTATGCTGTGTTGTTTGGGTTTTATAGAAATGTGTAATGTCTACGAGCCTGAAGAATACATATGAATAGTTAAGGATAATATTCAAACCCACTAATGTTGTACTGTACAAAATACTGGTGCTGATATGGCATAGCAGCTAGAATATAAACCATAATAGTTATCAAAACTTCATTATAAGAGCTTTGACTTTTGAACTAAAATTAGTACATTACTGTATTAAACCGCCTGCTAACATCGTGTATGTGTTTTAATTTAGTAATATTGCATACATTTCAGTTTACATTACCTAGTATTAATAAAATAATAATGATACTGTTAAGTGAGATGTGTTGTAAATATAAATGTGCTATCATAAATATCTCTCAGCTGGGAAAAAAAAAGGTTCTTGAAACTTCTTTTAACCCATTTAACATGTGACAGTCTGAGCTTCTCTTTCCTTGTCTTTATCCCACACTGAGTGCAACATGTGTGCTTGATTTGTGTTTTCCTATGGGCGGCAATTTGTCTCTCTTCTTGTTAAGTCGGTTTTTATTAAAACCAGTGGGACATATGGTAACCCCACCACCCCTCCCCAGTAAATCATGGATGCATCTTTCTTCTTTTTAAGAACCATGCTTTCTTTAGCATCTTAGATGTTTCCCTGGTGAAAGAATAGTTAAGCTGTGCCGTTCATTAAAATTTGTAAGTATTCCTTCAAAGGGGGATACTTAGATAATACTTATCTTTCACTAACGCATTAATCTATATAAACCTATCAGCCATAACATTACGACCACCTGTCTGATATTGTGTAGATCCCCTCTCAAACAGCTCTGACCTGAAGGTGTGCTGTCACCAAGACAGTAGCAGCAGATCATTCAAGTTCTGTAATTTGTGAGCTGGGGCCTCTATGTTTGTCAGCACATCCCACAGATGCTTGATTGGATTGAGACTTTGAAGTCCATGTCAACATCTTAAACTCAACCCAATGGTTTGTATTCCTCAATCAATTCTTGAACCATTTTTGCAGTGTGTCAGTGCACATTATCCTGCTGAAAGAGGCCCCTGCTATCAGGGAATATCATGTCCATGAAGGGGTATACTTGGTCTGCAACAATGTTTAGGTAGGTGGTACTTGTCAAATTAACATCTACATGAATGCCAGGACCCAAGGTTTCCAAGCAGAACTTGGAAATGCACAGAGCATCATACTGCTTGAGGTGACTTGAGTTTTTCCCATAATGCACTTTGGTACCATCTCTTCCTCATGGTAATGTATCAGAACACCCAGCACACCACAGCCTGCCCAGCATGAGATCCAGCAGGCAAAAAGCCCAAAACAGCTGACCCAGTCTCCAAACTCCACAGATCCCAATCCATTCAAGCACCCATGAAATGGGCTGGATAAACAATCCTGATCCATGGAGTCCCCACCCTGCAGCCCAAAGCCCCCAAAGGATCTGCTGCTAACATCCTGGTGCCAGACATCACAGCACACACCCAAAGGTCTTGTGAAGCTACAACATTAGGCTTAATGTTTTCCGATTTAATCTTATGGCTAATCAGTGTATCTAAAAGTCTAAGTACATGTACGTATGTAATCTATTATAATGTAAATCCTATTATATTCTATCATAGTTAAAGTGACATAATGTAGTGATGATCTGCTAAACAGCTATACGTAATAACTGTGATGATTTATTTGAACCATATGTGTATCTGTCTTTGAAGGCCATATGTATTGCCTGTAGCACTTACATGCCATCTCCTACTAAGTTAATAAATATTCTTTTTTTTTCTTCAGCTATTTCTGAATATAACGAGGTTTAGCACACATGCTTGTCTTACGACTATATAGGCTGTCTGAGGGCAGCTCAATGAGCTGTGTAGTTAACTCTGACAATCAAATAGTGGCAAAAATCTATTCCAAGTCAAAAGATGGAGAGATGTACAGTACAGTATGCAAGTGCAAGCTTTTTAAATTCCTATTCTTGAGTGAGACGTGATATGTCTCTGTCTGCCTCTTAGTCAAAAGCTGCTATATTGTTAGTTCTCAACAGCCCTCAACTGTCTTGGGCAGCATTTCATAAATTCATATCTCCAAGGCAACTGTCCTTTGGAGACTGTAAGAAGCTCTCCAAAGCATAAAACTGACATGTTGTATAATGGAAATTACTTGAAAGATTCAAGCTTGATCTTTTAAATTAGTTCTAAAGTTCTAAAAAAAAAAAATTTTTTTTAATTCCCAGGTCAAATTGAATAAAGGAAGTGTCTACTGGTTGTTTTTTAGTATTTTTATTTATTCTGTTTTTTACCACCATCATCTTTGTTTTCATCTGACTTGTTGTTTTGTTGCATTTGGGAATAACAGGTATTTTTCTGATCCTAAAAATGGTACAGTATGTAAAACCTAACCACAGTACAGCAAGCACTGGCATAGTTATAACAGCTCTTTCTTAAAATAATGACAAGCACTGCCTTGACCCCAATAAAAAGTCTTGTTTGGAGTAAAATAAGCAAACATGGATGATTGGATAATTACTGTACTGATTAATATGGTTCAGCTGGCAACAATTCCTTTCACTCTAACTGATGGTATGAGTAGCTTCAAAAACAACTATATCGAAAGACGTGTCATGTAGCTGTGAAAAAGATTTAACTTTGTTTCAGAAGAGTACAATTTTTGGCCTGCATCATGCAACAAAAAAAAAACATCTTAGGGGATTGCTGAAAACTACTGGAATTGGTTTAGGAACTATCCAATACATTATTAAAACCCGGAAGTTACTGTAGATAGTGTTGAAATGTCAAAATGTGGTCAGAAAAAAATCATGAATGACCGTGACTGGAGAGCACTTAAATGCTTGGTGAAGTTGCATACAGACACAGTGCAAGAAAATATCACAGGATTGGGAATAAACAGTTGTGTGGGCACAAGAAAAACATTTATTAGTGAAACTGTTTAGGAAAAAGCTTTAATTTGCTAGCGAACATAAAGATTGGTCTCGGACTTGGATGAAAAAAGGTCATGTGGTTTAATGAGTCAAGATTTACCCTATCACAGAGTGATAGGCATATCAGGGTAAGAACAGAAGTGTATGTACAGAAGTGATGTACCTACTGTATCATGCATCAAATTGTGAAAGATTTTGGGAACATGAGGAATCATTTTCACATGCAAATTGGCCACCAAAGAGTCCTGATCTTGACCCCCTTCAAAAACACAGGCAGGAAGTACATTCAGATTTGACGTTTATTTGAAACTTAAACACAAACTTCCACAAAGTTATCATTTTAATATATAATTGTAAACATTATGATTCTATGACAAATTGTACAAACATGACTCTAAGAAAGAATGATTTAATCAAGAGGAGCAATATGGCTATAGCTAACCCAGTCTTTTCATAGTAATGCCATGTTGAATCAATCATTGTATATATGGGTAACAACACATTCAATGACAAATATACTTGCAGAATACTAACAACTAGGAATACTATTTTTTATATCAGACTGATTGCCTTTTCAGTAAGTCTATACAAATTAATCTAAATTACAATCAGTTAACAGCATATATAATAAATAATTAAAACATCAAGATTTTAAGTTTGTACTGTACATAGATAGTTTTAAAATTTAACCCGTTGCTATTTGTGTTTGTTTAAAAAAAAAAAAAAAAAAAACGCTGTGAAAGCTTTACAGGGTCGTGGTACGAGAGGTACATGTTCCATTGCGAAACACCATATCCGAGGCTAAGCAACACTCTTTCGGGAAGTCCTGTGGACCACATGTTGTTTGCCGCCGGAGGGCCACAGCACAGTAGTCCACCTGCTCTGCATCTGGTCCATTCTCCATCCAGCGGAAGCAAACTATTCTCTGGAAGGAACGTCGGAAGTTGTCAGACACAAATCCATATAGGATAGGATTAGCACCACTGTTAGCATAGCTTAGAATAAGAAACAGCTGAGTCACCATGGGGTCTGGTGGCTGGCAGAAGACACTCACAAGCTGCACGATGTAAAAGGGCATCCAACAAAGCACAAACACAGCGACCACCAGTAGCACCATGCGGGTGATCTTTTTCTCAGAACGCCGCCTCTGCATCCATCCTGCCTTGAGCCCTACCGCTCGCATCCGCACCACAATTAAGCAGTAGCACAGGCAGATAGCTGCCACGGGAAGTAAGAAGCCTAGCAAGAAGGTATAGACCACAAATGCTTCTGACCATGAAGACTCAGGCCACAGAAAGTTGCAGTCTACTCCTCCATCCTGCGCTGGAACAGTATCTGCAAAGATAATGATGGGCAAGATGACAAGAAGTGAAAGTCCCCACACGCAGACGTTAACCACTTTGGCGACAGTAGGTCGGCGATAACGTGCTGCCTTGATGGGGTGCACTACTGCAATGTAGCGGTCCACGCTGAGCACAGTCAAGCAAAAAATGCTGGTAAACATGTTGATGCCGTCGACGCTAAGGACCAGCCGACACATCAACGATCCAAAGGGCCAGTGACGCACTGCAGCAGATGTGGCCAAAAACGGCACGCTCAACATGAAGAGTTCATCAGCAATTGCCAGGTTCAAAATGTAAATATTGGTGGCTGTTTTCATCTTAGCATACTTCAGGATAACGTATATAACCATAGCATTCCCTATGATGCCCACACAGCAGACTAGGGCATAGATAGAAGGAATGATGATCTTGGTAGCATTGGACTCTGACTGAAAGTCATCATATTCCATGGTGAAATTGAAGGGAAGGTCAGTGGCAGAAAGTATGTTTTCAGTGCCATTGTATTCTGTACCTTCAGCCATTTTATTCTGATTTTGGTCAACCAGGCTAGCATTCAGTATGTAGTCCTTATAAAACTTTTGAGTCATTTGATATGCTTTGCTATGAAGAACGTTTGTTCTTTTTAAAAGTAATGGTGGTGAGGTTTAAACATAGTGAATATTTAATTCTTCATCCACCAAACCTGTCCTTGACTGGGGAAAGTTAGAACAACCCTCTATGGGTTTTACTTTTTTAATCGCTTGAATTTGTTTCAAGCACATCAGGAAAATCCATTTTTGGAACTTTTTGGCAAATGGACCACGAAGCAAGTTAGGATCCTCTGACTAAATGGTTCCATCTGTGGAATTTCCAGCTTGAACATTCCTCATGCACTGATAAATAAACCTGTATGCATATATGAGAGTGTTGCAGGTGTTGGTGGGCTAGGCTCAGTGGGAGGCTCTCAGACACTCAGACTTGGCAATGAGAGTACATTCCAATTATTTATATACAATTAGCCCTGGAGAATCATAGTATTATGAGGTTCCCCTTTTAAAAACATAATCCTGCATTCAGAGAAAAAAAAATCCGTCTTTGAGATATGTGGTCCTTGTTGCACTCTTGTATCCAATCACATGATGAATTATGCACTTGCCTCTCTGATCACATTATGGAAAATCTGGCTCAGGATCCACAGGAACAATAATCACATTTCTGATTTTTTTATGTTTGTTCATTGTATGGCTAATATTTTGCACTACTCCACATGCACTATCTGTAAGAAAAAGAAACAAAAAGAAACTTTAGAGATCTTTTGGTCATTACTGTTATTATACAATATACACTGATCAGCCGTAACATTAAAACGCAAAGCATTATGCCCAGTATCGTCTAGGTTCCCCAGCTCTGACCCCTTGGAGCAAGACTCCACAAGACCTCTGGGGATGTGCTGTGACACAAAGATATAAGCATCAGATCCTTTGGGTGCTGTTGGTTAAGGAGTGAGGCCTCCGCAAATCGGACTTGTTTATCTGGTGCATCCCAAGGGTGCTCGATCGGATTGGCATCTGGAGAGTTTGGAGATTTGGTTGGCAACCTTGGGCTCTTTGCCTGCTGAGCCCTGTGTGTGGTTCACTGGGTGTTCCAGTGCCTTTCTAGCCGTGGCCAGCATTGAGTATTTTGGCGAGTTGTGTTGCATTGGCTTTTCTGTGGAATCGGACCAGACAGGCAAGCCTTTGGTCCCCACAGGCATAAATGAGCCTTGAGTGCCAATGATCCTGTCACCAGTTTACTTGTATATAAATCAATATTAGTATTAATGTTATGTGGTGTTAATGTTATGGCTGATTCGTGTCTGAAATCAACACACTAAAATAAAACAACAAATCAAATTTTAAGTTATTGAATCTCTCAACATGTATAGTGCAGCGCAGAGAAGATGGAAAAAAGAGCGCAGAGGCATGATGCATCTTTCAGACATGCATTTTTTTTTTTGATCTACTACACACTCTGCCCTTGTGTACTCAGCTAGCCGCCTGTAAAATTACCACATTCACAACACAGAAACACCTCTGACACCAATTTCTATGCTTACAAGGAGCAAACATGCTGCTGAGGGAAGACATGAAAAAAGTTTGCTTAATGGAAATATGGTCCAGAAAAAGCAGATGAGCACCACTCACTGTAGCCCACCACTCTCACTCCTTCTCTCTGTCAATGAGGCACACAAAATAGCAATTAGAGTGTTATTAGCAACAACAACAAAAAACAGAAACTTAATTACATCCATGGCTAGAATATAAATAGGATGTGTTTGCATTTGCATGAATCCAATCATTTTGAAGGTCTGGTGATGTGAGCTTTAGAATCTGAACCAAAATCTGTTTATCATAACCTAACAGGAAGTCAATAACATCAAATAAGCAAATGCAATTTATTAGAATTTGTCCTATTAGAAGTATTGTATTAGAAGTTCTGGCCTTCAGTTGTAGTCTTTTTGATGTCTATGAGTGCTATGTTTTACAAAAGGTATAAGGCTTGAACTATTTCTTAAATCCAGGCTTGGTGTTTCAAACTGTTCACATATTAGTGATAGATAGCTTTTTTAGTGCACTCATTTGACCTGACTGTGCTACATCATACTAAACTGAAGTCGTCTGATAGTGATAGACATGCATATATTAAATACTATTAATCAAGGACTCTATACAGGTATTGATCATGGAATATGGAGTATTCAGAAAAGAAAAAATATAATAGGGATTCATCATTTTCATAAGAAAACCCAAGTAATCAGTCTTTACAATAATGAGCTGAAGCGTACTATATATCAACGCCTAATGTGAATAGACTACAACAGCAGAAGACCACACTGGGTTGTACTTCTGTCAGCCAAGAATACTGCAAGAATGTGTGGGCACAGACTCTGGGGCAGAAACTGGGTAGTTGAAAATTGGAAAAAGACCACATGATTTCTTTCTTTCATTCCTTTTCACAAATTGTGCACCTGGCACATGATTCCTTGCCTGACTGGATAATTGAATAAATTGCAGGGGTACAGATGTTTCAATTAAAGTCAGCAGTGAGTATGTGCTACTATATATACAGAACTGTGCAAAAAAATTTGTACCACCCCCATTCCCTTATACTGGGCCAGACTTTCTTGTATTTTTAATGTAGTCTTAAGGAATATTTCTCCAGGTTTCCTGAAGGACTTAGCTGGCTCTCATTTTCAGGACTTTTTTGGTCATTTTCAGTCTAGTCCCTGTACCTGACCAGTTTCAGAGGAATTTGTTTTTGTGCGTCTAGCCACACAGTGACCTCTTAATCATTTAAGCATAAAAACAACTTAAAGTAGTTGGAACAGATAAAGGGGAAATAAGGTTCCTGCAGAGGTTGTTACATAAATAACCAGTTTTAAAATTAAATCTTTGGGCACTTCACAGCCTGTCACAGTAAAACAGTTTCTTTAATTTAATCTACATTTAATTTAATATGAATTGCATAATATAGACATCTGAAATGTATATGTACATTACATAAATATTAAATACATGTTGTTTATGTTTTCGATAAGTCTATGTTGTTTTCATTTCGATGCTTACAGCTCATGGAAATCAAAAACTCAGTATTTCAAAATATTATAATATTTAATTTAGAGTTTGAGTAAATTACTATTAATACAATATAAAGACCATGTATCTCTCGGTCTAGTTCGGTATACACATGAAGACTGCTGACTTGACAGTTTTCCGAAAGGTGATTGTTGACACCCTCCACAGTGGAGGGGAAGCCACAGAGGCTGTTGTATTGCAACATATTCATGGAAAGTTGACCGAAAGGTGTGGTAGGAGAGCGTGCACAAGAAGTAGGGATGACTTAAGCCTCAAGGAGATTGTTAACCAAAGCCGATTCAAGACCTTGGGAGAGCTTCACAATGACTGGAGTGTGGCTGGAGTCAGTGCTTTAAGATCCACCATGCACAGACATCCTTGGGAAATGGGTTACAACTGTTGCATTCATCGTATCAGGCCACTCCAAAACAAGAGCAAGGATCAGAAGTGTCTGGGCTAATAAGAAAAAGAACTGGACCATGAAGTTACAGATCTTGATGTGCAATGTGAAGTTTCCACATTTGGTGTTTGGAGAAGATTTCCACTGTCATCTATGACAAATAGTCATATACTGACAAACTTTATGTAGATGCTGATTTCCTTTTTCAGCAGGGCTTAGCACCTGTCCACAGTGCCCAAACTACCACTAACTGGTTTGCTGACCATGGTATTATTGTGCTTGATAGGGCAGACAAACTCACCTGTTCTGAACCCTGTCAGAGAATCTATTTGGTATTGTCAAGAGGAAGATGATAAACACCCAACTCAACGATACAGATGAGCTGAAGGCTGCTATAAAAGCAAGCTGGTCTTCAGTAATGAGTTAGCATTTCATGCTGTGCCTCATTGATGCAGTGATTTGTGCTAACGGAGCCCTGCCAAAGTCCTGAGTGCATGAAGTAACATACCGTTTTAGAATTTCTGTAGTGTAAATCCTGTAAATTCTAATATTTTCAGATACTGGAATTTTTATTTTCTTCACAATTTAACACAAAAAAGTATTTAATGTGACGTTTAATTCATCTATAATATCACTTTTATAATCACACCCATTGTATATGTTTAAGAGGTAGTATATAAATGGGGATAAATACAACGGTAATCACCATCAGCCTTTGTGGTCCCTAGTTGGACTACAGAAGTTCCTAGATGGATGGATGGAGATGTTTAAGTGTTCAAAAACTACTGGAGCCAGAACTTGGAAATTGGAAGTAGAAGCAGGAAGGAGAGAAAGCAAGACGTGATTGGAAGTGGACAGTGAAAGAATAAACTCAAGCTGCACAGTCTCTCATATGAAATTAGGGTGAATAATAGCCCAGTAATGCATCAGTGATGAAAGCAACAGAAGGGGAGTAATTGAGAGAGAGAGAGAGAGAATAAAATAAAAACAAGGGAAAGGGG
>JAOVVB010000043.1:15269369-15283374 GCA_028570985.1 Heterobranchus longifilis
GTTTTGTGGGTTTCCTCCATGTGCTCAGGTTTCCTCCTTCAGTAGTGTGCGTGTGTGTGTGTGTGTGTGTGTGTGTAGCCTGCGATGGAGTGGCACCCTGTACAGGGTGTACCCTGCCTCATGCCCTGAGTCACCTGGAATAGGCTCTAGGTCTCTTGAGACTCAGTACAGGACAAGCGGTATAGTCAGGAATGTGTCAGTGAGTGTGTTTTTCGAGTTTTTCAGCAGGAAATGTGCATAATGATATGTTTTCCTTTCACCACAACTATAATGGAGGCTTTTATGATGGTTATTTAATCATAGACTGGAGAAGAAATATTATCAGATAAATATTTATTAGTTTAAGATTTTAAGCAAGGTTTACTTCATTCCTACTGTGCGCTTTATTATTATTTTTCTTCTTTTATATCTGGAGATTACATCCAACACCAGTAGTTTAGTCTGATATGACCTGGCAAGATGTTGAGATTTGGGATTTCAGAAGATTTTAACAACCAGATCCAGGTGATGGTATTAAAACAATAAAAGAGACACAGGTGTGTTATGGTTTATTATATTACATATTATATTACATATTATATATGTATTCCCTGCCTGGAATCTGTTCATCTAATCTAATCATCACCTTATCAGTGCAACAAGAAAATTACTCAGCCTCCAGAAAGCACAACTGCAAAGAAACTTGACCTTTAATCAGAACAGGAATGATTGTAATAGGTAAAATATATATTTAAATATATTTAATTAAATATAAAATATTAATTGTGTCACATTCAGTTGTAAAATTTGTTTTCTCCTGCCACTGGTATAACTCGAAGGATATAGTACTAGAAGGGTCTTATTGTACATACACACAGATCAGCCATAACAATAACCATATAAAACATTAACACATTAACATTGATCATTATTTAAACTGGTGAGAGAATCATAAGAACCAAAGGCTTTAGAATCACACGTCCCTGCTGGCACCAAAGGTTTAGCTCGTTTTGGTTAATCCAACAGAAAAGACACAGCAGCACAAATCACCGAAAAAGTCATTGTTAGCCACAATCGAAACGCACCAGAACACCCAGTGCATCACAGCCTATCGTCCATGGGGCCAAGCAGGCAAAGAGCCCAAGATCAACAAATCAGACCTTAAACTCCCCTCCCTTAGGATGCACTACACAAAAAGTCAGATCCACGGAAGCCTCAAAGGTCTTGTGGTGTCATGCCCAGAGGGACCAGAGCTGCTCAGGTGCACTAGTGGAATCTACACAATACTGGGCTTTATGTCTGTGTTGTAATGCTAGGGCTAATTGATGCATTTTATCTGGAAGTTTCGCCTTGCATGTAGTTTTTCATGCCTGACTATTAAGCTTGGTTCTTAAAAATATTTAAACTAATAGCTTTGATTTGCAGTACCTTGCATGTGTATTTACACTTTATCTTTAGTTTTTCTTTAGATTTTCTAGTCATGTTATTGTACTGAATTGTATTTGATCTACTTGAATTTTTAAACGTGATTCACACAAAACATATTTTAAGGGTGAAAAACTTGGTACGCTGGAATAGTGTTTCATTCCATCAGCAAAAAGAAAATGGATTAATCTGACATTTTCAACCAGTGTAAAGAAATAAATTATTTTATTCATGCAAGTGTTACATGGTGGTGTAGTGGTTAGCACTGTGGTCTTGCACCTCCAGGGTCAAGGGTTTGATTCCTTGCCTCTTTTGTGTGTATGTGTGTGTGTGTGTGTGTGTGTGTGTGTGTGTGTGTGTGTGTGTGTGTGTGTGTGTGTAGTTTGCACGTTCTCTCTGTGCTTGGAACTTCCGTATCCTCTCACAGCCTGAAGACATGCAGATTATGCCAATTGGTGTCCCCTCATTGCACTTTGTGTGTGCACTGCGATCGATTGGCACCCTGTCCACCTGTCCACCTTGTGCCCCAAGTCTTCTGTAATAGGCTCCAGGCCCTCGCAACCCTATACACAGGATATGCGGTATAGAGGATGAATGAATGAAGTCTGTTATAAGAGTAGTCAAGACACTGTTGGGTTTCTGTGTTTAGAGTATCGTGACTGTTTTTAGCTGCCTGTGTGCAGGATGATGGGAAAGGGAGGATCGTGAGCCCCCCAAATAGGGCGAGCAATTCACACCTCTCTACAATAACATTGGTACAGAGCTACAAATAGCTAGCATGACATAAGCTTTTTTGATAGCAAAATACTGTATACAACTGCCACCAAAAGAATATCTTTTAAATAAAATTTAGATTTGGGTAAATAGAAGAAAATAAATTAAAATGTACACATTCTTTAAGCCCTAAGTGTCTTCTATCATATGTACCATTAAACAGTACCGTTCAGTGCCACATCAGCCTGAAACAGGTGACAAATTACATATAAAAATAACCCAAACTGCATAAGTATTTCCCACCCAGGTCAATATACATGTAGAACCACCTTTGGTTGTACTTACAGCAGCAAGTTTTCTGGGATATGTCTCTATCGCTTTAACACATCTGGATCCTCATATTTCTTCTGGCAGACATTCCGTGAGATTGGACGAAGGCAGCTCATAAACAGCAATTTTCAAGTCTTGCCAGAGATATTCAAACAGATTGAGGTTGGGGCTTTGATTTGTCCATTGCAACATGTTCAGGTTCTCGGTTTTGAGCCGCTCCAGTGTAGCTTTGGCAGTACGCTTAAGGTTGGTGTGACTCAAGTCTTTTTCAAAATGGAACGTGTACGATTCCTGTATTTGACTCCAACTGTGTTGTCTCACAAGGTTTCCAGTCATTCTCATGATGCCACTTGTACCGTGCTTCACTGTGAAGTTTATGTTCTCAGATGTTGAGCAGTGTTGGATTTCTGACATACTTAGTGTATTGTGCAAAGACAAAACAAGATGCTTGGTTGCTGAGTCTCAAAAATGGATTTTGGTAAACTTCGAAATGGATTTTGCCTTATTGTGTTACTGTAATGCTTCTCCCTTTTCAGCTGTGGATCTGTACAGCTTCATCAGCATCAGCATTACCTTTAGATACTCAAATAGTATGCAATACAGTCACACATACAACATACAATGTATGCAAACATTTTGAATATAATGTACACAAAGTGGCTACTTTATTAGCTATATGTATTATTACGCTCTACCTAAGGGACATTTTACGATTATCATGTGCAAATTAAGTTTAAGATTCAATTATTTATTACGTGTACCTTACAGCACAGTGAAATTATTATTATTATTTTTTTCTTCACATTTCCCAGTAAGGAACCTGGGGTCAGAGCACTGGGTCTGCTACAATAGAGCACGCCTGAAGCAGATAGGGTTTTTTCTTTTCTTGCTCAAGCGCTCAACAATGTCAGCTTGGCGGTGATGGGGCTTAAACCCCGACCTTCCAATCAGAAACCAAGAGCCTTAACCGTTTGAGCCACCATGAATGTTTCAAAGCCAAGGAAATTATTCACTGCAAGTAGCATCACCTGATGCAGTCATTAATGATTACATTCCTAATGACTTGTTGCTTTGAGGTCACTGGCACGACTCATACTGTAGTTGTCTTTTATATTAGTAGCATCATATTATTTTCTATTTTCTGTTTTTTTTTTTTTTTAATGAATGGCATAAAATCACACATATACTATTAGAAAGGTGTTTGTAGCTGGTTTGAACGCTTAAAATAAAAATTAATATAAAATATATTATAAAAATAATATAAATATAATATTTAAAAAAATTATATTTTTTCATCACTAATAAAGCAAATTTATGTCTGACATGCTTTAACTTAATTCTGCATCAAAATTCTGCATTTAGATCCTTTTTGATCCATTACAGCCACACTCACCTGAGTCTTTTAAACACCGTGGATTACTGACAACTGGAAAACGAATTGTTGTGCATTTCTTTATGCATTACTCTGAGGTATTATGGTCTCCTGTGTTGTCATGGCACTACAAATTGTACAAAGTGTGAAGTTTCCTCTTTCGTGTGTGTGTGTGACTAAAGAACATGGTGTGACAAAGCGATCGGGTTGCCTGAGGGAAATCAAGGGTGTTCTTACACACATACACACAAACATACATATAGATACACACACACACACACACACACACAGACACAAAATGAGTGTCTCTGTTTGTTCCACTGACTTCACAGTTGAACTAATTTCACTGTGTGAACAGGTTGCTCTGAGGAATACCCAGTAAGCCTCTAGAGGTAAAATACAGAGCAATTATCATCAGATGGAATATGTTGAGATAAGAAGTGAGAGGAAATGAGGGACAGAAATGTATTTTTGCCAGAATAAGGCTGCTGTTTTGCTATCAATGCTAATTTTGACTGAAAGCAAATTTCATGCCTGACTTGTAAAAGCAATAATTTGAGAGATAAGTGGTGGATAAAAGGCTCCAGAACTAAATTGCATTTAAAATACCTCATGGATGCACATTAACTCAAAGTTGGATCAGTAATGGAAACTATAATCCATAATTGATGTACTATTTTGTGTTTAAAAGTTTAAAGCTTTAAAAAAAAAAAAAAACAATATACTCAGTCAGCTGAGTGACTGAAAATAGCTGAAGTTATTACTTTTGACTGAAAGATGAGTTCCAGATGGACTTCCATTATGAGCATGAAGCTGTTTATCCTGAATTACATCTCTTGCTATATCTGTGAATGTTGGTGTAAATCTTGGGGGTCACAAAGGGGCTGACAAGCATCTTTAATAAAAGACGGATTAGATGGATTGTACATTGTGTTAGATTTGATGCAACAGTAGGTCCGTTGCCATAGATAACATCTGTGATGCACACAAGCAAGGCGTGCCTGTGAGTTATGGCTGTGGTGCTTTTGTTATGTAACAGTCAAAATGTATTTCTGGACTTTGGAACAGCTTATGTGATTTATCTCTGCATAGCACTTCTTTAATAATGTTTTACAGCTCACAAGATACTATATGTGGCACAATGTACAGCCTGTACTGTAGGGGAACCTGGAGTATAATGGTTACTCTAAGTTTAAAGTCAACTTTTTATTAGTTGTGATGCAGAGTAGTACAGTACATATGTTGAAATTAAAAAACACATTGTTAGCAGAACTTTAAAAATAGAATATAATTTCCTCATACAGATATTTTTTGAATAACACGGTTTTAAACTATCGAGGTCATTTTGCCCCACAGGTTGTGTAAAGTTTTGAAAAGGACTTGAAATTTTCAACAGGTTCTGTAAGACAATCAACAACAGGCAACCTTCCTAAAGGTTCTAAGCAGAACTCAATTATATAAAAACCAAACAGCAACACAAAACTAAACAGGCACATTTTCTGAAGAAAATGAGCCTCCCCCATGTCTCTACAACAATGGGATCCACAGTTAGGATCAGTTAGGTTCAAAGTTCCTGAAGAAGTTACCATAGCCGGAATGCAACTACAAGCACTCCATGTTTCAATGGGAAGTACCTTCACCAAACCTGGAAGTTTAAAACTTAAACTTAAATGGTCTGCACCTATCAATGGTAAGAAAAGAATAGGGAAACCATGAACCCTGTGCCATTTTGCCCTTTTGCAGTTTTATGATTTTGCTCCACAACCCTGTGCATCCAGCACACCAACATCTTTGCCACAGCACTTTCACTTTTTTCAAATATTCAAGTAGACTCAGTAATGTAATGCTTAATATGGGCTGTAAACCTCCTTCTCTAGCACCTTCATAATGATGGGTGATTTCTGAGGATCCCCACCTTAGATCAATCAGGCCCTTCTCATATAAATTGATCAAATATTGCACATATACCTAACCCTAAACCTAACCACCCGATGGCAGCATTTGATGACACAAAACAAGGGTTAGGCCATTATACACCACGATTGTGGTCATGGGTAGGTAAATAACAAATAGGGTGAATCTTGGACTATCAGTATACCAATAGGTAAAATAAAGCTATCGAAGCTACACATCTATAATTGTAACAGTCTGCTTACAAGCACACGAAAATTATGTTGCTGACTGTATAAACATCAGTGTTTATTCAGGTGCAGGTCAGTTTATTTATATGAGTAAGTGCTCATAATTAGAAGTTTGCAAACTTTTACCATAGTTATAGCAACCCAAAACACTGACAGTGTCTTGGTATTCTAGATTAGCTCAGAGGTAAACAGTAGTGCATAATATTGAGTAACACAATCTTTCACATAGCAACCCGGTTCACAATACACTCGTATGCACAGTATGCCTATAAGGATCCTGATGAGATAAACTGGTTAATTAATGCATCAAATAAAATGCCTCTAATCCTGAGTTTCTAATACTAATTCTTTTTCTAGAGGATATTCCTTTCGTTTCTTTCATAAAATAAAAAATTATACTGAATTTGCTAAATCCATTTGTATCCAAATGTAACTAGTATCCAAAATTATACTGAATCTGCTAAATCTGCTAAATCCATATCTAGTAGTAGGAGCCTCCTACTACGTTCTCAAAATCCTGTTTTCTTCATGTTTGTCAATTAGACCTGAAAATATCATGAATATCACTATTGGTCAATAATTGTAGTTTTGCTCAGAATTGTATGATCCGATTTCCAATTTAAATGACCATATTTGGTTTATCTGACATTTAAAATGCTAAATGAAAATCTTGGTCAAATATTAATATATTGCATACAGTACAGTACTGTGCAAAGGTCTCAGGTAACCGATATTTAATTTTATGGGCAACTCCATGCAAAGGTCAATCTTACCATGGACACAAAGTATGCATAATACTTAGAGTTCCTACCAGACCATACTGATACACTAAAATACTGTTTATGTTGACTAAACATAAAATCGCAATGTTGAGTGTAAAAAAAAACACCAACAATGGAAGCAAAGAATAAGGACAATAAAGACAGAGAGAAGGACCACAAAATTCCAGCAATAAATACTAATTTAATTATTTCATGGTTTATTTATAACTACTATTTCAAATATGCTATTATATAATTAAAATAAAATTTACGGATGTACTTTATATAGTGTTTATATATTGTGTCACAGAGTTTACAAAAAAACCTGTAGTTTCTCCTAAAAGTTTGTTGATTTAATATCCCATCCATAATGTTGATAAAATGTTAGATATTTTCAGGATGCTCTCCATGCTCTCAAGCATTCTGTTCACGAATATGAGTCCAAAGTTACATGCATAAACGTGTACTAATTTTGATATGTCAGATGTTTATTTAATGACTTTCTGCTTTTAAAAAGCATCCAAGCATTACTTTTCCATCTGAAATGAAACATTACAAGAAAATGTTTTTATGATAAAATAAAGAAGGTAACATTATGCAAATAAAAAAAAACAAGCATGACATTTAAAGTAGAGAGAAGAACTGTGGCAAATGCTTAGAAAAAAACTTCTACAGTAGCTACAGTAGTTTCCTTATAAACATGCAATAAATATACATTAGACTACTGATGCATTTTAAAGACAAAGAATATTAGTGTAATGTAGTTTAGTGCTGTTTACCACTCTTTATAGAAGTTTTTATATGGTTAATTTTATATGCTTTATCCTTTATTATTTCATATTGCGTTTACTTTACAGCATATCTTTACATGTGTGTAACCCTTTTGCACAATGTATCTTTAACACATTAGTCATACAGTATGTGAATCATGTGATTTACACAGAGACTGAAGGTCCTTAGACTCATATAGGGGGTTAGATATTCAGTGAATTTTCCACTGTGCATGTGTACTGTATCTATTCACATTTACAGTACAATTTACCCAAGATCAATTTTATTCCATGCGTGATTTTTTACAAAACCCATTTATCAATTAATCACATGTGCCATATTGATTCAGTTTTCACATGTCACTTTTCTCGCATGGACAGTTCTATTTCACAAGCCTTATGATAGACTTATGATCATGTGCTTATTGCATGTAATGTTTTCATAAGGTCTGTTTTCCCGGCATTTGTATACCTTAGATTCCTTATAAAATAATTTGATCTGCATATAATATTTAGACACTCACACATGTTCTAGCAAAATCAGATCTGCTTTAAATTCATGCAGGAAATGTCAAAGAGGAAAACTGTGAGGATGTTAAAGTAAAGTTAGTGTTTTTTGTTGTCGCAGGTGTGCAGAAAATATCCCTCCATCACATAAAACAAGCTCATTTCCTCAGCGATCATTTGCATCACACATTTTAAGTCCTAATCGCAAATGCAAATGTATTCCAATAAAATTTTGCATCAGAGCTTTTCCAGCCAAGAAAAATCTGTGTTTATATCACCTTATGAGATGGCACAATATAAGTGCCTAAATGTAGACAAGTACACATGGACACAATCACATACACGTCCTCTGTCACAGAGCAATCATAAAATGATTATCATTCTTCTAAATCTTTGTTTTTTTGTTTCAAGTCACTGGCAGCAAGTTGATCAAGGAAAAATATTTTGAATTTTGAATAACAGCTTCAAAAATGCCAAATGTATGTCTCATTACAGTGAGTGACTGCACATCTCTTAAGTGTTGAAGCATTGTTTCTCATTTTAATTCCCTTTCAAAAATATAACAGTGAAGTGCATCATGGTTACATGCAGAGAAACGAGTCTAAGTACGAGTCTTAGTTAAATGCTTTTAAAAGAAGAAGATATAGTGCTTTTCAACATAAATGAGACAGCCTTGTGTGTTATGTTAATTTTTTTTAAAACTCATAATGAACTCCAATAACATAAGGAAAAACAAATTTCATACATATATTTTTTATATATTTTTTTACAGCTCAAATATCACTTACTTTTGCTAGTTTTACCAACAATTTACAAAAAAAATAACTTTTTTATAGCTAAATATCAGCTTTTAAAAATATTTCAGCATATTGAAATAATCTCACTAACTACTGTAACTAACTAATTTTTATGAGATAAAAATATTTATCAATTTGACTCTTGATTTAATATTTCTAAATGATCTATTTTTGACTTACATTTAAGTAAATTATTTGACTTTATAACTCCACTTTAGAGTTCTACATCACCATTACTTTTCATCCATGAAGGGTATATTGCTGTTTTGGCTCAGCATTTAGATAAATGTTGAAAGTTGGTACCAAAAGAGACTGTTATTTCTATTGATAGGACAGTGACTACCTTCCTATGCTTCCTGTCCTTAAGCCTTAAATGTAAACTTCTCTGCCATTGAGACAGTTTTATGATGGTTCTGCGGAGGCCCTTCAAAACAGGGCAAGTAAGTTCAGACTTGAAGGTGGAACAGTGATGGAGTTTCCTTACTGTACAGAAATGTGAATACAGGTGTACATAAACTCCCCCAGCCCCCTCACCTCCATCTACATTTGTATTTATTACGAGTCATGCTGGACCTTCTGAAGCTCAGCAGGGATGGCTCTGTGCTTTTTCAAGTTCTGAGAGAAAAAGAGAGACAGATAGAGACGAAAGAGAGAAAGGGTGAGAGCAGGGAAGTGTTTGTAACCCCCTCCCACACCAACCCTAACCTCCTTCTCTACTTCTCTACCTCCGAAAATCACATCACATCATATCTACCATGCTCGTAAGCAGCTAGCTCAAGACACTGCCTTCTGTGGCACATGTTCTCTCGAAAATGCGACTTGTGAGCCCTGTCATCATTTCCAAGGAGACATGATGTTATGGAGAATGAGGTGTCTGCTGGAGGTAACTGTGTCTGAAAAGCATGCTTGAGGATGGGGTAGGCATGTCACGTTTCAGAAGAGCAAACAGTCCATGCATGAGAAGTAGTGCATGTTAACTTGACAAAATGATCCATATTAAAAACTTAATTAATTAATTATATTTAAGTTTATGTTTACAGTATTGTCTATCCTAAAGTGCTGTTAAAGTACATTGTAGTTTCACTTCACTGGGCTTAGGGGTCCACAAGGTACTTTATTTTCTTTTACTTTTTTTCTTGATTCTCTTCCACTTTAACATCAGTAAACTGTAAAGATCAGATTTTGTCATTATGGTATTGGATTTCATTATGTAATTTTTAAATTATTAAAAGTCCCTTATAGGCCTTATGTATATTGAAGGGTTACTTTTGGAAAACAACTATAGGGCAGAGGGCCTGACCGAAGGTGTAAGAAAAGGCAGGGCTTGTCCGTGCTTAAGAAAGTTCTTTAGCGGTGCAGTGTCTACATATGACTGTGTATTATATCATGGATAGTTCAGAGTGATTTAATTTTTCAGTGTGTTTTGTTATCATGTGGAATATCTTGTACTATATTCACTTTTGCAGTGCATTTTACTTCATGTAAATCCATTAAGCTCATACCTTTAATCTACCTTAAAGACTAATCTTTACGTAAATAGTTTTCTTGTAAATTGCATAAGGTTTTTCCATTCAGTCGTTGTGTATTAGGATTTCTACTTTGCTGTTATCTTCCCTGGCTATGACTCAAGACAGGGTTTACAATAGCACATTGAAATGTTTAATGTAGTCCGGGGGAATTAAACAACAGAATAGAGCGTTGTTTGATTTGTGACTGAAAGGCAAACCAGAGGAGTTTAGCTCAGGCTTAAATGAGTGACTGTATCTGGACTGTGTTCCACTGCAGCACCATGACTATTGTGTGCTCACATATGAACACAAATGTATCAGGTAACAACTTGATAGTTGCTTGGATGTTGTGTCTATCAACTCTGGTGGCAAGGAAGGAGACATATGGGAGAGAGAGAGAAAGAGAGAGAAAGAGACAGAGAAACTCCAACCTTGATCTCCAACATGTGCTAATCAGTTTTTTTACACAGTCAGTATAATCAGCAAATCTGATTCGTCGAATCTGTGTTATGCAGCTCTCATATATAAAAGGTTACACACCTCATTGAGAATTATTTCACCAATCAAATTACATTACCTAGATAGTGCATATATTCTAAAAGGGCCACAATTATCTCACCCCAATCCAGTACATGTGGAATTACATTTGTGCCCAGGAGAGCACATATGTCTAAGTTTCCCTTGTTCCCTCTGGAGAAAAGAAGGCACCATCTGCTTGTAAGGCTACACCAGACTCTGTAGACACTAGATGTGGGGTAGAGAGCATAATGTTGCTGAACACATTCACAGATTGCTAATGTCACTGATCTGGTTCCCTTTTTGTCTTTTTTTTATTGCACACTTTTATTTAAGTCTGAGAGCAATGTAGTAATACATTACTAATATTCCTTAAGACAATTGTCGCTGTCTGAATCATTGTTTTTAAAAAAAATGGTTGCAATATATACATAAGTCTTAAACAATGACTGAAATCTAATCACAAAACACAGTTAGTTTCTTAATTGAATGTTTTAATGACGTTCATATTTGTTTTTAATAATGACAATCAAAATAACAATAAATGTAATATTTTATGCAATGAAATAAAAATCTTAAATCTTCCGGAAGATCAGGTACAGAAATGTGCTGCAAAAGTTTTCTGTCCACTTAGGAATTTTCTAGGTTTAGCCATTTTCCTGCAGAGGTGGACACCCTGACTTCAGAAAGTAAAAGTCCTGTTACAAAGCACAACTCTTCAGACAGATAGGCAAGAACTAATTAGTGGCATCCACTGTTTTGTGCACAGGGAATACAAGATGTTGTCTTAATACTTTTGCCACCACTGTATAGTTGAAATCAAACTATTATGATTGTATAATGTAATTGATTAACCTTGTTATCTTATTTATGGTCAGGATCCAGAGACTATTCTGGGAACACTGGGTGTGAAGTGGGAATACACCAGGGATGAAACATGACTATTATTTTACACAAAACCTATGCTAGGTACCAAAATTAGTTTTATGCCTTTTCACCTTTATGTGCTCACCCTGTACATGATTGTTATATATTGAGCCAAATACCAAATACAACCATAAATACATGTGATCTTGTGTATCTATGCTACAGTATTTCTTTGCCTATATCACCCATTTTTTTAATTTTTTGCCCAGTCATGTTTGTATAGTTGGTTAGAATGAAATAAAACTCAGTTCAGCATATTGCCTAAGTTGTGATGAAAAAAAGGATATGTCATTCTATATTGCACATGCAATCCTGAGCCCTATATATGTTTATTTAAAAAAAATTAAAACATCCTTTTTTTTAAACTCCATCCTTCATCATGCCTAGCACAAAACTGTGACGAATGTAGAGTTTGACAAAAACTAAAAAACTAAAGACTAAAATAAAACGTCCCATGAATTCCGTTCCGGCTGTTCACACTGAGGTAGCGCTGCATAAAAAGAAATCAGATTTGTAATTGGTTTAGGAACACATACAGTATTGTAGTGGCTCAAATCCGAATTGAATATATCAGATTCCATATGATGTGTGCTGTTTATACTGGTATGGGGGGAAAAACTGATCTGACTCACAAAATCAGATTTGGGTCATTTTAGCCCCATATGCAGTGTGAAGTAGTCCAAATGTCCCCATAAGGATAGGGATATTTAAAAGATTTGAGCTTTTGTCTCGTCCACATGAGACAAACTTTATTTTAATCAAATTGTGGTGACTTGGGTTAAGGATAGGGTCGGGTTTAGGTGTAGAAGTTATTAATTCTCTTATGTGAATAATACAGTAGGTTCTGAAAAGGATGGTAGTACAAGTGTGTGTGTAAAAGAGGGAGAGAGAAATAGAGAAAGAGAGAGAGAGACAGAGAGGTGGGGCACGTGCGTGCGTGTAGAGGTCAGTCTCCTCGTGCTGCGTAAGCGCGCGCGCGATGTCGTCAAGTGCCAACGGTCACTCTGTGGGTTTTTAGCCTCTTTAGCTTCCCCTGCTCGCAGTCACACCCAGTGTGTAACCGAAGCGGAGAGATGTCGTGTCCATTCTGCTGAGCGGCTGATTTTTGGTTCGACATGGAGGGTTTACCTCCTGACAGCGACAGGATGGAGGCTTGGCTCGACGACCACCTGGACTTCGCTCACTCGTACTTCGTGCGAAAAGCGACCCGGTGAGTCAAGCTGCAGTTGCGGTGTGTGTGTGTGTGTGTGTAAGCGCCTAGTGTGTCCCCGTAAACAAACCCTGAAAGAAAAAGAAAGTGACTGCGGCTGGGTGTTGAGGTTGTTTGTAAACTTTTGTGACACTGGACTTAATTTGTAGGCTTCAGCAAGGCGACATGACGCTTTTTACTTTTTTTAATAACCAAAACGGGTTTTGTTTTTCATAGTAAATAAACGCTGCACTCTGAACAGGATGAGGTGTGAACAGCTCTCAGGCACCTGCGCTGATATATACAGTATATATGTTTGTTTTGGTTGCTTTCACAATTTAGCACACCTAAGGTTTGTGTTAAGCAAAACACAAAAGTTTTAAAAGAATGGTAAAGTTACTAAACTGGAGCTTTTTTGTGGCACAAAAAAAACTTGAAAAGTACACTATGTGCAAACTTTCATGTTTGAAATGTTGCATGGCACGGTGGCTTAGTGGTTAGCACTGTCGCCTTGCACCTCTAAGGTCTGGTTTGATTCCTGCGGTTCCTTGGATCTGTGCGCATGAAGTGTTTGGTGGGTTTCCTCTGAGTACTGTGGTTTTCTCCCATACTTCAAAAACATCCATATTAGGCTAACTGGTAGTCAAATTGCTCGTTTTGTGTCTACGCACCCCGTCCAGGGTGTACCCCGCCTCATGCCCAAAGTCTCCTGGGATGGGCTCCGGGCCCCCCATGACCCTGTATACAGGAGAAAGCGGTATAGACAATGAGTGAGTGATACACAGTAAAGGTAGAAAAGATGTACACTTGGTGATATCATCCCTGTAACAAGCAAGTTTAGGGGTGTACCCCATCCCCTTTATTTTTTGTGTTGATTCAATGCTGGGGTTATGTTGATGTGATTATGGTTTATTTATTGTGTTGTGCTGTACAAAGCTGCCTTCTACATTATACTGATACAGTACAAGCATCTCCTTACTCCCAGCATCTAATTTCCACTCATATCCTATATATATATATATATATATATATATATATAAAATATATAGCATATATATATCTTGCAAAT
>JAOVVB010000043.1:15283474-15294524 GCA_028570985.1 Heterobranchus longifilis
AAGATTTAACTACCACACATGCATCGTATTGCTAAGCTGATCTTAAGAATGGAAACAGTGAACACCTTTTACAGAGCGAAAGCACTGAATTTACGCAAACCATTTTTCATATTTGTATACACAAATTCATGTAAACTACCAGCTCTTGAACTGGTCTAGGCTGTACAGTAAATATTCCCTCTAGCCTCCATTTTATTTTTGTTCCTAGTTGTTTAATAGACTGTCGGGTATGGGTAATGATCTATTGCTCTAATGGTCATGCATTTGGTTGACCGTGACCTCAGCTAATCTGTCTGAATCAGCAGCTTTGCCCATATGGGTTACTCTTACCCTTTTTTTTTCTTTTTTTAAACACATACAACATGCTGTTATGCTTTTTGCTTTACTGGGGATCAAATAGTAAGATGCAAATACTGGATCCAGCCCAAGAACAAATGCATTGCAGGTCTGCCTCAGTGAATCGACATGTTTTATGCATGGATGGGAGGAGTGATGCTCTTCTAAGTGAGTACTATTGATTTAGCTATACAGACGGCGGACACTTCTGAGTCCATAGAGATTTCACTAAAGTCTATCTCTCTCTCTCTCTCTCTCTCTCTCTCTCTCTGGATAACCTACTCATACTGTCATTCGTAGTTTGTAGTCTGTAAGTCAGTTTTATTTAGATAGAATTTGAAGATTAACTGGCAGCAGATTTACAGCATTGAGTTTTATAGCCACCAGGGTTTTCCAGCTGAGTTGCAGAAGTCAAGGCGTCATTCAGTTTTATATGAAAGCAAAGGGACTTTGGACTTTGAACACTCGAATGTAGGGGTGTTACGCTGTGAGAAACAACCTACAGATCTGTTCAGGTTCTCCTCATTTTATCAGCACACAGCAAATGCCTTTATGTATTTGTGCATACAGTAGTATATTACGCTGGTTTTTCTAGGTATAGTTAAATGGCAGTTTTGTCCTGCTGAATACTGCAACTTTCACATGAAGTCGTGCACTTAAGCTTTTCAAGAAGCTTGGCCTACATAAAACATTTTGAGCGTAAAAAAGCTTAGAATCACATAATTTTTTTTTACTGTATGATTATTTATATCCACACATAACATAGGTCCCAAGACCTCCCTGTTATTCTTATTTATTTATTAAGAGATTTATTTCTGGTTTATTTTCTTAGGGAAATGGTCAATGCTTGGTTCGCTGAGCGTGTGCACTCCATCCAGCCATCCCGTGAAGTGTCCAAGACACATATAGACGGCTCGAAAACCCTTCTGGAGCCAAGTGCCCTGACGGCTTCAGGCTCCACAGAGACTTCTTCTCCCAGTCCGGTTCCTTCTACACCCACACGCAAGATTTCTGCATCTGAGTTTGATCGGCCGTTACGGCCTATAGTGGTGAAGGACGCAGAGGGCTCGCTCACTTTCCTCAGCGACGCCGAACGAGCGCCCATGCCACCTCCATCTCCGTCGCACAAACTGGAGCGGACAGGAGGGGACCGGTGCGCCCGTCTTCTCGAGCTTGTGCGTGATGTGTCCAGCCATTTAGACTTGACAACGCTCTGCCACCGCATCTTTTTACACACACATGAGCTAATTGCTGCTGACCGATACTCGCTGTTCTTGGTGTGTGAGGACAGCTCCAATCGAAAGTTCCTGGTTAGCCGGCTATTTGATGTTGCTGAAGGCTCCACACTCGAGGAAGCATCCAACAGTGGCATCCGCCTGGAGTGGAACAAAGGCATTGTGGGATATGTGGCAGCCACAGGCCAGCCGCTGAACATTAAGAATGCCTATGAGGTAAGGCAATTACATAAGTCTACATACTACTTCTACAATTTCCTTATCAGAAATTTTATGGGATGTTTTTGAGAGAGAGGAACATTATTGTACTCCAGTTCGATGTAATTTAATCACCATCACAGTATTTGCCGTCATCTGTCAAATATTCTTAACTGACTGAAATATTGATTTAGTGTGAACTAGCTAGTTGGTCGATGATACTGTATGCATCAGATTTTATTGACTCTGGTGCTTTAAAGTCTCTGGGAACCATGATTGCTTTCCAATTTGGTTAACATTGATCCTGTGGGCAAATAAACTATGATGTGTGCAAAAGGGGTTCTTAAACTTTTTGCAATTAAGGACCGTTTAAAGTTTTAAATATAGATCATGGACCCTGTAATTCATTTAATCAAATGTAAGGACCATTTGTTGAAGGCTATTCTTTGGCACCTTTTTAATCCTATCCTGGGCTTTGGACCAACACATTAGGTGCCAACTTAATAGACAATATTTAGTTTAGGATTATAGCTATTAAATTCAAGTACTGTAACTCAGTCATAAATATACAGATGGTCTCTAACTTTCCTGTCAAGGTTTGAATTATGATTCTTAAATTTTACAATGGTGCGAGCGATAAGCATTTAGTAGAAGTTTGAATCTAGGGATATGTGTCATGAGGGTAAACAGCTGATACTCTGCAGTGTAACTTGTTACCAGTTTTTGTTGGATATTTTATTATAAAATACACTTTATCTGAAGCTATGCTATGAGGTGCAGTAGGTTATGTGTACAGTATTAAATGCATTTACAATATTTCTAGCATATGAAGCATAATTTGGACGTGACCCCATCAAAAATCAGGTGATCGTGATAATAGTGATTTGATAATAGTGTGCTGTGATTTACATAGACAAATTGATATTCCAGTGTTGCTATTTACTCTACAATATATTTACAGTATTTCTCCTGCACTGGTCCCATCAGTCACTTGTGTTAGTGTTTACACTACAACCAGCATGTTGAGAGGATCTAATGGGGAAAGGCAGTGGCTAGCAATGTAAATAAATGAATGCACATAAATACATACATCTCTTGCTCTTAAAAATATGGAAGTACCATATTTAATAGCAGAATATTTCTTCAAGCTGATGTTGAACTATTTAGTATATACACTATACACAGATCAGCCATAACGTTACCATCAGCCATGATGCCCAATATTGTGTGTATTCGCCTTGTGCTGCCTGGGCAGATCTGTCCCCTTGGGACATGACTCCACAAGACCTCTGTAGGTGTGCTGTGGCGTCTGGCACCACATGCTTTTGGTGATGTGGGTTGTAGGGTGGGGTGTCCGTGAATCAGACTTTATTTGTTCAGGGCATCTCATTAGGGCTCGATTGGAATTGGGATGTGGGACGTTTGGAGGCGGATCAGTGTCCTTGGACTCTTTACCTGCTGGATGCTGTGTGTGGTGAGCTGTGGTGCACTCTTTGTTTTTGTACCTTTCTATCGTGGTCAGTATTAACCTTTCCAGCGATTTATGCTGCATTCTCATATCTGTGTGATTGTAATGGAGAGGCTGGCTTTTGGTCCCCGCTGGTATAAATGAGCTTTGGGTGCCTGTGATCCTGTCGCCAGTTTATATGGTATATAACTGATAATTAGTGTGGTAATGTTATGTGGTGTTAATATTATGGCTGATCAGTGTATAATACCATATATAAAATTCTAAGTAAAATATTATAATAAGAATTTATAAGATTACCACACAAATATTTTTTGGAAATTACATTAGTGTGTACCGTACAAGAAATTAAAATGTAAAATAAAATAATGAGATGCATTTTGTCCTGGAGTCTCACACAAGATCCAAGTCTGCTTAGTAGTATGTTAAGCCATACCTTACAGTTCTTGGATCAGTCAATTAGAGTCTGTGGGATGTTTATCATGGTGTCCAAACCAGACATTTTTATCTTCTGAATCTAACTAAACCCATCTGTTTTAAATTTTAAATAGTAGTCGTATATTGATCATTTTATGTCAGATTATGTCATGTTTAAACAGTGCATTATGAAGTGAAACATGTTGCTTTTTATTTATGTTAAATAATAAATAAAAAAAATAAAAAAACCTCAGTAGATAAGAACATTTCTTATATTACCTGAATAATTGTGTAGATTGTGTGTGCGTGTGTGTGTGTTAAATAATCATGTTTATCATTTTAGCCATTGTTCTGCAACACCACCTTGTAAAAGTATCGCCACAGTTATTCTTATAAAAATGACATGCTATTTTTAATCATGAATCATAATTTAACTTGGCACTGCAATTAATCAATCTTTATTTTCAGCTATGATTTTAGCTTCCAGTAAATAAGAAAACAAAATAATTACAAAAGTAAATGATTATTGTGCCATATTCTGCTTCACAGTGATGTTCTCATTTTGTGTTTTATGTACCTAAACATCAGTACTGTGCAAACTAACAGTCTTAAACCATCCCTCATTGCTTTACATTTTCCATGTATTTTTTAACATAGCTTTCCGAACATGCTGCCGATGTAGTTAAAGCATAGATAGTAGATAAAAAAAAAAACATCAGTCATGGATTTGCCTTCCCAAAGCCCTGATCTGAACACTATTGAAGCAGTGTGAGATCATCTTAACAGAGAATGGAACAAAAGGCTGCCAACATCCATAGAAGAGCTTTGGAATGTCCTTCAAGAATCCTGGACAACCATTCTTCAACACTACTTTTAAAAAAATTACAATAAACTTGCCTGAGTGAGTTTAGGCTATGTTGAAGATAATGGTGGTCATACCAAATATTGACTTTAAAGCTTGTTAGAATTATACAAACTCTGTGTTATATAGTATACTGTATGTACATGTATGTTTGCACATGTCGCAATAAATCTCTGTACCTAATGTAAATTTATTTTAGGAAAAGATAAATAAATGAGGAGTTCATACACAGATCACCCATAACATTAAGAGGTGATTGAACAATGTTAATCACCAACTACAGACCAAAAAATTGGTGATAGGATCATTGGCACCCAGGTCTCACATATGCTCAAGGGGACCAAATTGCGAACACCGTGTGCACCACTACCAGTCATGCATGAGGCCCTGCACGCAAAGAGTCTGAGGCCACAACGGGCCGGCCTCCAAACTTCAGATCAGTCAAATCAAGCACTCGAGAAATATGCCGGACAAACAAGTCTGACCCACAGGGTCCCCACCGTGCAACCAATAGCACTCAACAGGTCAGCTGCAAGCGTCCTGGTGCCAGACACCACAGCATACCCACAAGAGGTCAGAGGTGGAGTCACGCCCCAAGAGGCGTGCCAGGGAAACCCAAAACCTAGGTGGCCTAAATGTTAATGCTTTTATTGTTATGGCTGATCAGTCCATTAGAAGGTAATGAAAATCCAATGTGAAAACAGCTTTTTTGACGTTCAATAAATGCATGATGTGTCCATGGGTACTGAGTCCATTGTGTTAAATAATCATGATCTCAGTGTTGACCACAATAAGTGATTATGATTTTTGTCATAATCGGGCAGCCGTATTTTTTACGTTGTATGGAACAAGATGAATGGACATATACACTGATATTTTAATCATGTAACACTCCACTGTTATTTTTAAAGTGTTGACTAAATAGGTGAACGTTGATTTCTGTGCAAGTGTGCTAATGGTAAAGCAATATTAATATCTGCTTATGGTATCAACTGGCCTTGTTGTTGATCATGTATCTCTGTCTAGTTATCCATGTTATAGTACCACCTGCTCTCTATTACTCTTTGACCCATCTAAAGTCTCATTGTATATTACTACAGAACAGCTGTTCCTCAGGTGCACCATAATTGCTGTATAAATGGTCTTCTTTACTTCTAAATATATTCTGTGGTTATTATTACTGCAAACACATTGGCTTTTGGGTCTGGAAGCAAGTGTGCACGGTGTGTAATAGTGTTATAGATATGCACTTGGAAATAATATAAACATTATCTGTCTTGTTTACTTTATATATTGGTAGTTACGCAAGCCAGTTGCTAGCCAACAGTTTAAATGAGCTCATGGCTGATATTTTTAGGAATTCTTAATTTAGATAAAGTGTGCCGCTCCCAACAACAGGTCAATGGAGAAATCATCTGAGAGAAACGGAGAGGCAGATAAAGGGGTGGGGGGGGCTTCATTATTAATGTTAATTAGGGAGTTGTTTGTTTGAGGCAGCCTGGATTAGAAGCACTGATCATTTGCTTTATAATTAATTGTATGCTTTGTATTTACAGGAAAGCAATGTTTATGCAAAAGTAGATGGTTTTATACATCTGTAGATGGTTTGTAGACAAGCCAATGAGCCAACTAATAATAGATAAAATTCACTACATTTTTGGTTTTGCATCTCTAGTTGTTCCTAAAGAATTTAAAAGCTACATTTGTATCTCCAGGATCCTCGATTCAATGCAGAGGTGGACCAGATCACAGGCTACAAAACCCAGAGCATCCTGTGTATGCCCATAAAAAATCACAGAGACGAGGTAAGATACAAAAAGAAAAACTAATGTACTGTAGTATTTCTTAGTCTTAAACTGCTCAAACAATGAATAATCTTCCCAAAGGTTGTTGGTGTGGCACAAGCCATCAATAAGAGGTGTGGAGAGAATAGCACCTTCACAGAGCAAGATGAGAAGGTAAAAAAAAAAATGCATTTATGAGTTGAAATTGGATGGTCAGTTAATTAGCAATGTTCTGAAATATTAAGACTGCAGTCACTGCTTTTTTTTTACATGCCTAAAATTCTTATGTATTTTGTACACATACATAGGATTTTTCCTCCTACTTGGCTTTCTCTGGGATTGTTCTACACAACGCACAACTCTATGAGACATCACAGCTTGAGAACAGGAGGAACCAGGTATCATGTTTTTAAACAGCTTATAAATAATGTAAACTTTTTTTTTTTTTTAAAGATGACTTTTAAATCTTAGTGTCGTATGTTGTCACTTGTTTTATTCACCTTGTCGTTTAGGTGTTGTTAGATCTGGCCAGTCTTATTTTTGAAGAACAGCATTCTTTGGAAGTCCTGCTGAGGAAGATCGCAGCTACCGTCCTGTCTTTCATGCAGGCTCAGGAATGCACTATATTCATTTCTGATGAAACATCTGTAAGTGCAGAAAAGAATATATATATATATTTTTTTTTTTATTAATCAATCAAAAGGACATTTCAGTGATGGTGTATTTGTGGAAAATTGCAAGTAGAAGATGAATGGAATAAACGACAAATTATTACCGTCCCTGAAATTTCCATTATGTAGCTTAATATGGTTTTAGATACTGAGTGGCCTCCACAAGCCTTTCTTGCTTTTAAAGCTGTAAGTCTGAGGGAGCACCCCCCCCTTGCCAAACTTTTTGCTTAACTTTCCCAAATTAAAATTCATGATGGTTCATGACTCTGTGACACCACATGTCTTAAATCACCTACAGATTGGGTTTGCTTTAGCTACAAAATGTTGCGAAGTACTTATGAATCACCTACTGTAGGTCGCAGCTATGAACCATGTCAAACTCATGCTGAACTGTCTATGAACTGTCACAATTTAACTACCAACTATAACTAAGTACCCATTACATTTCTGTTTTGTCAAAACATGCTTATGTTTTGGATACTTAGGTTTAGTGTGCAGGGTTGGATTTACCCAAGGATTTGTGTGTTATAGCGTACTATGTAGTAGTTTAGTGCTGTTGAGGATTTTAGTGAGATGTAGGCACTTTGGCGATGGATTTAGCATTGGATTTAGTATCAAGTTTATTTAGTGGATAGAATCGGATTTAGCCATTTCAGCGGGTTTGCTCCGCCCCCTGTATGCAAGGTTTTTGCTCCAGGAGTGACTCAATGCTGTCCACTCCAACACTAAATGGAGAGTTGGCATATTTATGTAGGTGACTACATTTCAAAATTCCAAGGACGGTTGAAAAATTTTGGCGGCTCTGATTTCTCCCGAACTGTGGCAAGGCATACCAAAGTTTGATAAACTTCCTGATAATTCACAGATGATGAAATTACGATAATTTTAGTATAATAATAGACGAGCTGTACTATTAACGACATGATTCACTCATAGATCGATTTCCAGATTTATTAAGAGCATTTGAGGAATTTGAAATCACGAAATTGCTCAACTGTTGACTCATAGGACCAAATTTGGGCACTTTGGCCATAGATCACTTATTCTGTAAGTGCACTGACGTACAGTTCTTTTCTATTTATTACTGTCATCTAGTACCTATCTATCTAGCACATTATTATTTACTATTATAAGACATTTGCAGAGAATTTTTTTCTGTATGCGCACCATGTTCTCTTAAAGACTTTAATGTTGCAGTCATCTATCCAGTTCCGTCTCATGAAGAGAGGCAGTGCTGGGTTTTTTGGTTGAGTGAGCTGAGTGGCCAGGCCAGTCTGTAGGCAACACTGGTTTCATTTATAGTAGAACCACAAGCAGAAAACAGCCTGAATTGCTTCTTTATTCTATGTTGCCAAAGAAGCAATTACAACATTTACGTAAACACACACACACACACACACACACACACACACAAATGGACATAAAAAAAACTGATTTGGCTATTCAAAAACATAAAAAAGGGAAGAGATTTCTACAACATTACAGCAAAAATAAGCAAATGGCAATAAGTGCAATCAGTGATGGCCGTGCATTACAGTAAAAGCTTTTAGAAAGGAAACTTTTCTGAAAATACATTTGATTAGGTAAGTTCATGTACAGAATAAAATAGGTTACCCATGTAATGTGCAGCATTGTAAAAATTGTTTTTGATCTGCTGCGTAAGAAAAGCTGGATAATATGCCCAAAACATTTGTATGTTTACACAACCCTGCTTATCATTAATGCAAGACACATTTAGGAAAAAAGGTTATTTAAAGAACAACCATTTGGGATCACATCTGAACAGTTGGTATTAAGATTTTGCTGCTTACTAAGTGTTTGCTACTTACTGCTCGGTAAAGCCTTCATAATGGCTCCAATCCGAGGTGCTGTTAATTGGTGATTTCTGAGACTGGTAGCTCTAAATGAACTTCTCCTTTGCATCAGAGGTAAATTTTGGTCTTGCTCTTCTGTGATGGTTTTATTAAGAGCCAGTTTCATCATTGTGCTTGATGTGTCTTTAAATAACAACTGATTGTTGTTGTTGTTACATAATTACCTAATTCCATATGTGTTATATTATTGTTTTGAAATCCCCGGTATTGTTGTAGAATGTTTTAAGCGGTGTATCTTACTTGGTAAGGTGTTGGTATACCTGGTGTTGGTGAGTTATTAGGGTTCTGCCAGAGGTATGACTTGAAGCAGTCATGGCCTCAGCAGTCCTGAAGCAGGTAAAGACAGTTAGTGATTGGTGGGTAGAGACATGACCTGAAGCCAAACCTTTAATTGGCCTGGAATAAGAGACAGGTTTGTCTAGATTTGGATAATGGAACAATTTTTTTTTTGGATTGTATAAGTCAATTTGTCTCAATTGTGTGTGTAGATGTGGTACAATTTACAGATATTTTTTGTATTCATGCAAAGCAAATACAGTTTAATGCACCACAGTGTGTTCAGCTTTTAAAGTGACTGGCTCTGAAGGTTTAACTGAAATTAACTGGGCTTTTATCAGCTTAAACAGTGATTAGTTTACCCATTCACTTTTTACAAGGCAAAAGGTCTTAATGTTTACGAAATCATGCAATTGAATGTGGAGGGTCAGTTTTAGCATGATATCTGATCAAAGCTAACATTTTCCTTCCTCTGTGGGAGGTCTGTTTTCCTCCATGGTGGTCTTCTGCAGTGTTGACCCACTTGCTGAGAGAGTTGTGCGTTAGTGGTCCTGAAAGCTGGGCATAGGTAAGAAATAATCAGACTGATGCACCCAAGCCCAACAAGAGTTCTGCAGTTTGTCAGCTTGACACAGAGCTTTTTGCAGGCCAGTAGTACAGTACCACTGTGCAGTTTAAAAGAGGAAAGCCTACACTTCAAACATTTGTTCTTCTTGACAGAAAGTGAGATATAGCAAGTGTTATTAATAAAGGTCAACGTTTGCTGAATTGGAGATGTTTGAAAATGAATTACCGTAGGCTACTTCCTCTTAAATTGAACCGGGATGGCACAGGATATATATATATATTTTTTAAACCCAGTTTATATCCTGTCTTTAAATTTGGAAAAAGCAGCTTTTTAAAAACGAGTTCAGGTTTTGCAGACCAGTCCCTATAAGGTAGTAACGGTGTGTTCAGGAATGTTGAAATAAACTCGACTTCTGGCAGAGCTATTAGATAGTATATTACATTTGTTCTCTGTTTATTGTGGAGAGTCATTATAGGTTCTTCCGATACGCATGTTTGACTAAAGCCATTTGGCCACGGCCATGTTACAAAATAAATGAAATGTTGAAACCAGTAAATTTGAAGTCCCTCATTAAAGCACTTGGTTGCTTAGATTCTGTGGTGGATTTACACTGGTAGTTACAAAGGCCTGATAGCATTTAAAATCCCACATAGGCCAGTGTCTTTCCCCCCCCAAAAAAAGGTTTGCCGAAGTTCAACCTCAGCAAATAGCGCTGTTATTGAATCATGTCTGTTCTCGGTATCTCACAGAATGCCTTCTCCAGTGTGTTCCACATGGAGTATGAAGAGCTAGCTGGATCTGTGGACTACCCTAACAGGTAAAACATTCAAACACAAAGCAGTTATTTTCTTGTGTAGTTATTGACATTACAAATTGGATTCAACGTTGCATGTGTAGCAGATGAAAGTTATTTAAAAGTTCAATGCAAAATCTTAGGACAAAAAGACAAATATTTTAACCAAAAAGACCATTTTATCAGCTAAAATTAAACAGTCTTCCTTCATTATATATACAACAACAGAACACATTTATGAGAGTAAAAACTCCCTTTATTTCTCTATATAATCCACTGCTACGCTAATGCACTTATCACAGTGTTTCATAGTGCTTGGATACCATAGAAAGAAATTTTCCTTAGGACTCCAAAGCCATGATCTGACTGCGTGCTTCATGTCTGGAATTCTGGTTCTTTCTGCGGGACAATGCACGATCTCGTTCTGTCTACCGCACCACTTGCGCAGGTTACAAGTTATTGCCAAATCCCCTGCACAGGCCTGGCCTCAGCCTCGCTCCAACGTACTGAGAGAACTTTCTACTTTGATGGTATTTAAGCACTAGTGAAACACTGGGATAAGTGCAGC